>ML776870.1:1918982-2006846 GCA_009831015.1 Picea engelmannii
GGAAGGATAAATTCTTTTGAAGGTGCTTTCTATGGTATGTTATTTTCAGGTCATCTCACCATTTTCGCTATAACTTTTTTTCTATAATGATTCAGATCCTGAAATTGCTATGAAAGTGATAAAACATATCCAAGTATATGTGTTTCAAAAATCAGCTTGTGGGTCGTTGTATTTTTGGAGTTACACTCTGTGTAAAATAGGGGGTTGTAGCCTCCTTCTGGTTGTAGCCAGAGAATTGGGGAGTTGGAGCTTCCCTCAGGTTGTAGCCTGAGAACATAGGGGGTTGTAGCCTCCTTCTGGTTGTAGCCAGAGAATTGGGGAGTTGGAGCTTCCCTCATGTTGTAGCCTGAGAAACTAGGGGGTTGGAGCCTCCTTCCAGTTGCAGCTGGAAAACAAAGGAAGTTGGTGCTTCCAATGAATGTAATTCTTCAAGACATATAAAAAGAATTCCGTGGTTTTCTCCTGATTTGGGTTTCCACGTAAAACACTGGTGTATTGTGCATGTGTGTGATTGTTTATTTATTACTGCTCATTATTGGATAATAATTCTACATTGATATAACATTTGAAGAGAAAAGGATTATAATTACGTTATTACTGATTCACCCCCCCCTCTCAGTAATCCAACATTGTTCCCCCTAACTGAACTATCCTTGGGAATAATCCCCCTAACTTAACTCTTCCTAAAACTGATCTCCCAACCTAAACTGCCCTCTTTATGGTGCTTCCTCGTGTAAATCTAAGACATATAAGATAAGCATTCAAAAGCAATCATTTTGGAGTAGAAATTACTTCGAGTCTCTGGCGAAGATACTCAAAGGCTTCTCGTGTAAGTGGTTTTGTAAAGACGTCTACCACTTGTTCTTTTGTGCCCACATATTAAACTCTGATGTTATTCTCTACAAATTGTTACTGTAGAAAGTGATACTTGGTTGGAATGTGCTTCTTCTTGCAGTGCATCACTGGGTTCTTTGAGATACTAATGGGGTTGTATTATCACAATAGATTGGAATGGGCTTATCATACTCAACCTGTATATTTGTCAGAGTTTGTTTCATCCATAGAACCTGTGTACAACATGTTGTTGTTGCAATATACTCTTCCTCAGTTGTAGATCAAGATACTGATGTTTGTTTCTTTCTTCGCCATGATACTAAACAATCGCCCAAGTAGAACGTTGATCCATTGGTGTTTCGTCGGTCATCAATGAAACTTGCCCAAACTGCATCTATGTAGGCAATAAGTGATATATCATTTCCTTTTGGATACCATAATCCAAACTCTTATGTTCCTTTGAGATATCTGAAAATCCTCTTCACTACTAATACATGTGATTCCTTTGGTGTTGCTTGAAATTGTGCCACATGTCCAACTGCGTGCATTACATCTGGTCTGGATGTTGTCACAAATAGCAAGCTGTCAATCATCAAACTGTATTGTCTCTCTTCTATAGACTTTGAATCATCATCTTTGCTCAACTTGCAACTAATTTTCATAGGGGTTGTAACTGATTTGCAATCTTTCATTCCAAACCTCTTTAGCATTTCTCTGATATACTTAGTTTGAGAAATAAAAATTCTTTGGTTTCTTTGACGTATCTGAAGACCCAGAAAGAAAGATAGTTCTCCGAGTAATGAAATTTCAAATTCATTATACACATCCTTTGCAAATTTATGGCTTAACCTGTCATCATTGCTTCCAAAAATAATATCATCAACATAAACTTCAATTAATAAAATACTATATTGAGTTATCTTGATGTAGATGTTGTTGTTTGCACTTCCTTTTCTGAACCTTGCCTATTGTATATATTTATCGAGTCTAGAGTACCATGCTCTAGGAGTCTGTTTTAGACCATATAATGTCTTCTTCAATTTACACACATAATTTGCGTTCTCTGTCAACTGAAACCCTTCTGGTTTTTCAATGTATACTTCTTCTTCAAGTTCCTCATTCAGAAAAGATAATTTCATGTCCATCTGATACACTTTAATATTCTTGGAGCATTCATAATCTAGGAGTAATTGGATTGCTTCCATTCTAGAAACTGGAGCAAATGTCTCTTCAAAGATGATTCCTCCAACCTATGAGTATCCTTTACATACCAATCTAGCTCTGTTCCTTGTAACCTCTCCATCTTCATTCAATTTATTTTTGAAAACCCACTTTGTGCCAATCACATTCTTATTATTTGGTCTTGGAACCAATTCCCAAGTATCATTCTTCTCTATTTGATCCAATTCTTCATCCATGGCCTTATTCCAAAATTCATCCTTGTTGACCTCTTCAAAACTGTTTGGTTCAATCGTAGATGAGAGCGCTAGGTGTGTTTGTTCTAGTGAACAGATTCTTCTTCTACTATCAACTCATGCATCTTTGTTTCCAATAATTTGATATGAAGGATGATTCTTCTATACTCGTTTGCTAGGTGTCTTTGGAGGCACTTGTTGAACTTTCTCTTCTAATTCTGTCTGATCCTCTTCATCTTCCCCTTCTACTTCTTCTTCATTTTCTGTTTTTTCTTCGTAAAGTTGTTCTATTAATTCATTTTCTTCTTCCTTTAATTTTCGTCCACCTGTTTCATCAATTGTTACATTGATACTTTCTACAACTTTGTTCAACCTCATATTGTAACACTTGTATGCTTATGCTTTCTACAACTTTTTTCAACCTCAGATTGTAACACTTGTTGATTAAGGTCGGTTGTCATTGATGTCAACCCTTGAAGAAAGTCAAGTAGCACAAAGTTTTGGGTAATGGACCCACGTTTTTTTGATGTAAAGATGACTCATTATTGTCTTGTCATGGTTGATAAGAAGTAAATATGTATGAACTCCAAAGTGGTCTCCTTATGGTGAAAGCCCTCACGAAAAGACGCTTTGCAGAGTGAGAGAACCCATGCTTAATTGTGGAATAATGAGATGAAGGACAGTGAACTTTTTAGTGAAAGTATCCTAGATGCATATTTATTTTCACGCCATCTCCTGTGGTATGTGGAACGTCACATAACTCCTCACGGTTAGAGAGTTATGGCCATGAGAAGTTGGAGAACTCAGGTTTGGGCAATGGACCCAAGTTTGTTTGATGGATAATGATATGAGTTTTGATATATTTTAAAGTAATATTATTATATATGGATAGTACATGTAATTTCATTTCTGGTGGTATGTGGAACGTCACATAACTCCTCACGGTTTGAGAGTTATGGCCTTACGAAGTTGGATGACCCTCTTATGTCATCTAGAAGCCTCAAAAGGTCAAAGTAGTCAAAGTGGTTTAAGAGATTTTAGAATGTAAATAATAAAGTGAAGTAATGAGTGTACTATAATTCAAAGTGAATACATAATAAATTATTTAAATAATAAATTTAATGGAGAAATTAGAAGTGGTTAACCCTAAAATAAGGAAAGTGGGCAAAGTGACCTAGAAGATGTTTTTAAGGAAGCTACTTGGAGAGTATAAATAAGAGGCAAGGCTCTCTCATTTAAGACACACTTGAGAATATTGAATACCTATAGGTTTTTGAGGTAACCAAATGATATCTAAGACAAATTTATGAGGAAAGTGAAGAAAAGAAGGCCGGAATTCAAGGAAGGATAAATTCTTTTGATGATGTTTTCTAAGGTATGTTTTTTTCAGGTCATATCATCATTTTCGCAATAAAACAAATTCTATAATGATTCAGACCATGCAATTGCTATGACATTGAGGAAACACATCCAATTATCTATGGTAAAAAATTCAGCTTGTGTTTCGTTGTATTTTTGGAGTTACACTCTGTGGAAAATAGGGTTTGTGGCTAGTCCTGAAACTAGTCAAAAATAGGTGTTTCGGGTAAAAACATCATAACTTATTCATAACAGATACAAATTAAGTAAGACAAAATGTGTTGTTTATATTACATTCTTTAGTATGTTGTGTAATAGTTTCATATCAATTCAACAAATATTCTGTGCAGGGCACGCTCTACAAGGTCACACTCTAGAATAAGCCAAAATTCAGCAAGGTGTGTCATTTTTACCATAACTCATTTTATGAGAGGTTACAAGTAGTGACACCTGGAGGAATTACATAAATATACTGAAGAAAATTGTGTATCATTTTCAGATATTTATTCATTACAGGTACAAAGTTATGATTATTTCAAGTTAGGGTTGTTGACTAATCCAAAACTAGTCTGGTGAGACTAAAGAAACGTTTTATGAAAATGTTAGTCTCTTGTTGTTAAAGTTAAGGAAGGTTTGCAGGTGTGTGATCATATATACCAAGTATACTACAGAGTTACAAATCATATTTAGATGATGAAATTGATGAGGGATTTTGGTTGAGGTACAAGTTGGGTACATGGTTGAGACAAGTAGTTGATGAGTTGGCACATACATGAGGTGTATAGTTGATGATGTTGGTACATATTGATGAGTCATAGTTGATGAATACTTGACACATGATTGGTACATAATTGGTACATGGTTGGTTGCACTTGTTTATGGTACAGGTTATTGATTACAGGTTGAGGTACAAGTTGATGCATGGTTCAGGTTATTGGTATAGGTTGATTGGTATAGGTTTATAGCGATATATCCTACAGTGATAGTGTGACGGTGGTTCCATAATTCTACTTCTACTTCAGGGCGGTTGGACGAGGCAGGCACAGGTGGTTGTAGCCACCTTCCGGTTGTAGTTGGAGAACATAGGGGTTTGTAGCCTCCTTCTGTTGTAGCCAAAGAATTGGGGAGTTGGAGATTCCCTCTGGTTGTAGCCTAAGAAAATAGGGGGTTGGAGCCTCCTTCTAGTTGCAGTTGGAAAATAAAGGAAGTTGGTGCTTCCAATGAATGTAATTCTTCAAGACATATAAGATAAATCATTCTGTGGTTTTCTCCCGATTTGGGTTTCCACAATCACTGGTGTACTGTGTATGTGTGTGATTGTTCATTTCTTATTGCTCATTATTGGATAATAATTCTACATTGATATACCACTTGGATTATTTGGAGAAAAATGATTATACTTACGCTATTATTGATTCACCCCCCCATCTCAGTAATCCAACAATTGGTATCAGAGAAGGTTCCTTCAGAAATCAGTTTAACCACTGAAAGGTAGACCATGGAGAGTACCAACTCATATAAAAATGGAATACCACACTTTGATAGACAAAAGTGTTCTTTTTGGAGCATAAGGATGAAGACATATATAAAATCACAGGGGTTTGACATTTGACAATCAATTGTAGATGGTTACACAGTACCGGTAGTTCCACCAACAAATGACAAAGCAGTGAAACTTGGTCAGAATAGTTCCAAAGCTACAAATGCACTTTTGAATGGTCTCAGTGAAACAGTATTCACCAAAGTTTCACATTGTAAATCCACCAAAGAGATTTGGGACAAGCTTCTAAATATTTATGAAGGAGATACAAAAGTCAAAGCAACAAAACTTCAAATTTACAGAGGTCAGTTTGAACAACTAAAAATGAAGGAAGATGAGAATGTTGCACCCTACTTCTTAAGAGTTGATGAAACAGTGAATGAAATCATAGGATTGAGAGAAGAAATCAAAGAATTTGTAATTGTTCAAAAGGTACTAAGATCTCTTCCTATGAGATTCAACCCTAAGATATCAACACTAGAAGAAAGATCGGATATAAACTTAATAAGCATGGACGAACTGCATGGAATCTTCACATCGTATGAAATGAGAACTGAACATGAAAATCCAGATGTAAAAGAAACAACCTTCAAAGCATCCAAAATATCAAAACAAAAGAAAAAGGAACAAGAATAATATAGCAGCAACATCGACATCTCGGAAGATGATGAAGAAGTGGCCAACTTCGTCAAAAGACTAAACAAGGGAACCAATGGTAGGTATAGAGGTAAGCTTCCTTTAATTTGTTTTAATTGTGATGGTATTGGTCATTTTGCTAACAAATGTCCTCATAAGAAAAAGAGAAATGATGAAGGTTACTCAAAAGGAAAACAAACATATAAAGGCAAAATAACTACAAAGAAATATTTCAAGAAAAGATTATGCATCAAAGAAAACATCTCATCATCAGATGAAGATGAAATCAATGACAGTGAGATAGGAAGAGCTCTATTCATGGAAGTAAAACATTCTAACAAAGAAGACTTTGAAGAAGAATACGAAGAAGTCGAAGAAGGATATGAAGAGTACAGAGACGAAATTGAAGAGGCAGAAGTTGACTATCGAGAAGAATTAATGTGTCATATAATTTATCAGAAGAGAAAAGAAGAAATATAATAAACTACAAGCAGAACTAGACAAGAAAAATGACACTCAAGAACTAGAACAAATGATCACAAGATTTAAGGTTCAAATAGAATAAGATAAAAGAATTGAAGAAGCAATCAAAGAACAACTAGAAGAAAATGACAAGATCATTGGAAATTTGGAAGCAGAGATTGTCACACTAAGAAAGGATATTCAAAAGAAAAATATGCAGAATAGCTCAAAAGTTTTGAATAACATTATCAATAGTCAAAAATCTCATCTTGACAAGTCTGGACTTGGATACAATCAAACAGAAAAGAGATCAAGCTCCAAAACAATATATCAAGAAACAAATCCAAAAAGCTATGTAGAAATAATCAAAGGGGATAGGAAGATGTACAATGAAGATTACAGGGACACTCCTCCATCGAGAAGATTCAGATTTCAGAATCAACAATGGACAGATAGGCCTCAAGAAAAAGAAGGATTCATAAGATCACCTTCTTTCAGAATATCTTCAACTCCCAAGTATCAAACTATATTTTTTGGTTTATGTTATGCATGTAATAATTTTGGACATAAAGCTGTGAATTGTAGAGCTAACAAAAGGAACAATAATAACTTTGAGAGTCATATACAAAGGGGTTGTTCAAGAAGACCTACTGAAACACAAAGAAGAAGTTACAACATGTTTGAATCTTTGAGCACTGAAGTAGAATGTTACAAATGTAACAATTTTGGACACATGGCCAAAAATTGCAGAATGATAGTCCCTCCTAAAGAACCTCAACAGAATAACAATAGTCACATACAAGAACCTTAGAAAATGATATGGATAAGAAAGCAAGATCGGTATAACAATGAATAATTCACAGTCTCTCTACAAGCTAAGCAGAAGAAACACGGTTGGTATGTTGACAGTGGGTTTTCAAAACACATGATAGGTGATATAGACACATTTCGTACATTGCGAAAGAAAAGAAATGGATCAGTCTCCTTCAGAAATGACAATTCAGCCAAAATCATTGGAGAAGGCACAGTCTGAATTGGGAACAAGAATAAAAAGGCACAAAATATTCTACTGGTAGAAGATATGAAACATAATATTCTAAGTGTGAGTCGAATGTGTGACCAAGGTCATAAAGTTACTTTTGATTCTCAAAAGTGTGAGATAAGAAGAGAAGGTTCAGGGAAATTGGTCGGTACAGCTGCAAGAACTTCAAACAACATATATGTGTTAAGTAAAATTGGAAATGAAAAGTGTTGTCTAGGAAAGGAAGATGAAAGTTGGCTATGGCACAGAAGAATGGGTCACATGCATTTTGATAACCTTGTTAAATTCAACAAAAGAGAAGCAGTCAAAGAAATTCTCCAGATCAGGAAACCAACCAACACATTATGCAAGTATTGTCAATAAGGAAAGTAAACAAAGACCAGGTTCAAATCAAAAGAATATTCAACAACAAGACCACTAGAAATTGTGCATACTGATCTAGTTGGACCAACTACAACAAAGGACTTAAAAGGTGAGAAATACTTTATGTTATTAGTTGATGATTATACAAGAATGATTGAAGTTTTTTCTCTCAAGAACAAGTCAGAAGATTTTGAAAACTTCAATATCTACAAGGAAATGTTTATAAATGAAATGGATTCAAGAATCAAATGCTTGAGATATGATAATGGAGGAGAGTTCAATTCAAAGGAATTTATGGACTACTGCATCAGTCATGGAATAAAAAGGCAATTCTCCATTGCGAGGATACCTCAACAGAATAGAGTTGTTGAAAGAAAGAACATGACAGTACAGGAAATGGATCAAACAATGCTAATGGATTCCAAATTGACATATATATTTTGGACACAGGAAGTGCATACAACAATTCACATTCAAAACAGAGTAATACTCAGAAACAAAAATGATAAAACTCCCTACGAGCTATGGAAAGGAAGACCAGCAAATGTGAAGCACTTCAGAGTTTTTGGAAGAAAATGCTACATCAAAAAAGAATATGGCAGAATGGGAAAGTTTGACTCTCGCGTGGACAAAGGAGTACTTGTTGGTTACTCAAGTACAAGGAAAGAATACAATTTTTACAATCTAAGATTGAACAAAGTTGTAGAAAGAATCAACATAACAATTGATAAAACAAGCAGACCAGAATTAAAGGAAGAAGAAAACAAATCAATGGAACAACTTTTCGAAGAAGAAGAAGAAAAAGATGAAGTAGAAGAGGAAGATGAAGAGAATCAGATAGAAATAGAAGAGGAAGTTCAACAAGTATCTCCAAAGACACCTAGAAAATGAGTACAGAAGAATCATCATTCAGATCAGATTATTGGAAATAAAGATGCAAGAGTTGAGACTAGAAGAAAAATATGTTTACCAGAACAAACACATCTAGCACTCTTATCTGCAATTGAACCAAATTATTTTGAAGAAGCCAACAAGGATGAATTTTGGAATAAGGCCATGAATGAAGAATTGGATCAAATAGAGAAAAATGACACTTGGGAACTGGTTCCAAGACCAAAGAATAAGAATGTGATGGGCACAAAATGGGTCTTCAAGAATAAATTAAATGAATATGGATAGGTTACAAGGAACAAATCTAGATTGGTATGTAAAGGATATGCACAAATTGAAGGAATCGAATTTGAAGAGACATTTGCCCCAGTTTCTAGAATGGAATAAATCCATTTTGATTTAGCTTATGCATGATCCAAAAATATTAAAGTGTATCAGATGGATGTAAAATCATCTTTTCTGAATGGGGAACTTGAAGAAGAAGTCTACATTGAACAACCAGAAGGATTTCAGTTGTCAGAGAATGCAGATTATGTGTGTAAATTAAAGAAGGCCTTGTATGGTCTAAAATAGGCTCCTAGAGCATGATACTCTAGAATGGATAAGTATCTGCAGCAAGAAGGGTTTAGAAAAGGAAGTGCAGACAACAACCTCTACATCAAGGTAAGTGAAGGTAATATTTTATTAATTGAATTTTATGTTGATGATATTAGTTTTGGTAGTGATGATGACAGGTTAAGACAAAAAAATTCAAAAGATATGCATAATGAATTTGAAATGTCGTTACTTGGAGAACTATCCTTCTTTTTGGGACTTCAGATACGTCAAAGCAACCAAGGAATCTTTATTTCTCAAACCAATTATATCATATAAATGCTAAAGAGTTTCGGAATGGAAGATTGAAAAACAACTATCACTCCCATGCAAACCAATTTCAAGTTGAGCAAAGATGATGATTTGAAGTCTACAGATAAGAAGCAATACAGGTCAATGATTGGCAACCTACTATATGTGATAGCATCCAGTCCAGATGTAATGTAGGTAGTTGAACATGTGGCACGATTTCAAGCAGTACCAAAGGAGTCACATGTGTTAGCAATGAAGAGGATTTTCAGATATCTCAAATGAACATAAGAGTTTGGATTACGGTATTCAAAAGGAAATGATCTATCACTTATTACCTACATAGATACAGATTGGGCAGGTTGTATTGATGACCGATGAAGAACCAGTGGAGCAACGTTCTACTTGGGTGAGTGTTTAGTATCATGGCTAAGCAAGAAACAATCATCAATATCTTTATCTACAACCGAGGCAGAGTATATTGCAACAACATCATGTTGTACACAGGTTATTTGGATGAAACAAACTCTAACAGATATATAGGTTGAGTATGATGAGCCCATTCCAATATTTGTGATAATACAAGTGCCATCAGTATCTCGAAGAACCCGGTGATGCACTCCAAGACGAAGCAAATTCCAATAAAGTATCACTTTCTACGGGAGCATGCTGCATAAAAGAACATCAGAGTTGAGTATGTGGGCACAAAAGAACAAGTGGCAGACATCTTCACAAAACCACTTCCATGGGAATCCTTTGAATATATTCACGACAGACTTGGAGTTAGTTCTACTCCAAAATGAATGTTTTTTGAATGATTATCTTATATGTCTTAGATTTACACAAGGAAGCACCATAAGAGGACAGTTCAGTCAGGGGGAACAACCCTAGATGAAAAGATACATTTTTCATTGATGAAAAAGGGGGAGAGATTTATAAGATGCAGAGGATAGAGGCAGAGGATAGAGGCATGGTTCTAGGGGGAGCATGAGTGATATGATTTCAATATTGCATCAGATTGTTCCCATCAATGCCAAAGGGGGAGATTGTTGATTAAGGTTGGTTTTCATTGATGTCAACCCTTGAAGAAAGTTCGATAGCACAAAGGTTTGGGTAATGGACCCACATTTATTTGATGTAAAAATGACTCATTATTGTCTTGTCATGGTTGATAAGAAGTAAATATGTATGAACTCCAAAGTGGTCCCCTTATGGTGAAAGCCCTCATGGGAAGACACTTTGCAGAGTGAGAGAATCCATGCTTAATTGTGGAATAAAGAGATGAAGGAAAGTGAATTTGTCATTGAAACTATCCTAGATGCATAGTGCTTTTCACTCCATTTCCAGTGGTATGTGTAATGTCACATAACTCTTCACGGTTAGAGAGTTATGGCCATGAGAAGTTGGAGAACCCAGGTTTGGGAAATGGACCCAAGTTTGTTTGATGGAAAAAAGGTATGAGTTTTGATATATTTTCAAGTAATACTATTCTATATGGATAGTAAATGTCATTCCATTTCTAGTGGTATGTGGAATGTCACATAACTCCTCACGGTTTGAGAGTTATGGGCTTACGAAGTTGGAGGACCCTCTTATGTTATCTAGAAGCCCCAAAAGGTCAAAGTAGTCAAAGTGGTTTAAGAGATTTTAGAAGGTAAATAATAAAGTGAAGTAATGAGTGTACTATAATTCAAAGTGAATACAAAATAAATTATTTAAATAATAAATTTAATGGAGAAATTAGAAGTGGGTTTACCCTAAAATAAGGAAAGTGGGAAAAGTGATCTAGAAGATGTTTTTAAGGAAGCTACTTGGAGAGTATAAATAAGAGACATGGCTCTCTCATTTAAGACACACTTGAGCATATTGAATACCTATAGGTGTCTGAGGTAACCAAAGGATATCTAAGCCGAATTTTTGAGGAAAGTGAAGAAAAGAAGGCAGGAATTCAAGGAAGGATAAATTATTTTGATGATGCTTTCTAAGGTATGTTTGTTTTCAGGTCATATCACCATTTTCACAATAACATTTTTTATAGAATTATTCATACCATGAAATTTCTATGCCATTGATAAAACATATCCAAGTATTTTTGGTAAATAATTCATCTTGTCGGTCATTTTAGTTTTGGAATTACACTACGTGGAAAATAGGGTTTGTGGCTAGTCCTGAAACTAGTCAAAAATAGGTGTTTCGGGTAAAAACATCATAACTTCTTCATAACAAATACAAATTCAGTAAGACAGAATGTTTTGGTTAGAGTACAGTCTTTAGTATGTTGTGTAATAGTTTCATATCAATTCAACAAACATTTTGTGCAGGGCATGCTCTACAAGGTCGCTCTATAGAATAAGCCAAAATTCAGCAAGGTGTGCCATTTTTTCCATAACTCATTTTTTGAGAGGTTCTAAGTAGTGACACCTGGAGGAATTGCATAAAACACACTAAAGAAAATTGTGTATAAGTTTCATATCTTTATTCATTACAGGTACAAAATTATGATTATTTCAAGTTAGGGTTGTTGACTAATCAAAAACTAGTCTTGTGAGACTAAAGAAAATTTTGATGAAAATGTTAGTCTTTTGTTGTTAAAGTTAAGGAATGTTTGCAGTTATGTGATCATATACACCAGGTCTATTACAAAGTTATAAATCATATTTGAATGATGAAATTGATGAGGGATTTTGGTTGAGGTACAAGTTGGGTACATGGTTGAGACAAGTAGTTGATGAGTTGGCACATACATGAGGTATATAGTTGATGATGTTGGTACATATTGATGAGTCATAGTTAATGAGTACTTGACAAATGATTGGTACATACTTGGTACATGGTTGGTTGCACTTGTTTATGGTACAGGTCATTGATTACAGGTTGAGGTACAGGTTGATGCATGGTTTAGGTTATTGGTACAGGTTGTTTGGTACAGGTTGATTGGTACAGGTTTACAACGATATAACTCACAGTGATAGTGTGACAGTGGTTCCATAATTCTACTTCTACTTCAGGGTGGTTGGACGGGGCAAGAACAGGTGGTTGTAGCCTCCTTCTGGTTGTAGCCAGAGAATTGGGGAATTGGATCTTCCCTCAGGTTGTAGCTTGAGAAACTAGGGGGTTGGAGCCTCCTTCCAGTTGCATCTGGAAAACAAAGGAAGTTGGTGCTTCCAATGAATGTAATTCTTCAAGACATATAAGATAAATCATTCCATGGTTTTCTCTTGATTTGGGTTTCCACGTAAAACACTGATGTACTGTGTATGTGTGTAATTGTTCATTTCTTATTGCTCATTATTGGATAATAATTCTACATTGATATAACACTTGGATTATTTGGAGAAAAATTATTATAATTACGCTATCACTGATTCACCCCCCCCCCCCCTCTCAACACTTATATGCTTTCCTTGTACTTGAGTAACCAACAAGTACTCATTTGTCCACACGAGAATCAAACTTTCTCATTCTGCCATCTTCTCTTTTGATGTAGCATTTGCTTCCAAATACTCTGAAGTGCTTCACATTTGTTGGTCTTCCTTTCCATAGCTCGTAGGTATTTTTTTTCAGTGTTTTTTCTGAGCATTACTCTTTTTTGAATGTGAACCATTGTATGCACTGCATGTGTCCAAAATATATCTGTCAATTTAGAATCCATTAATATTGTTCGAGCCATTTCCTGTATTGTCATGTTCTTTCTTTCAACATTCCATTTTGTTGAGGTGTCCTAGCAACGAATAATTGTCTTTTTATTACATGCCTGTTGCAGTAGTCCATACATTCCTTTGAAGTAAACTCTCCTCCATGATCATATCTCAAACATTTGATTTTTGAATCCATTTCATTTTCAACCATTTCCTTGTAGATCTTTAAGTTTTCAAAATCTTCTGACTTATTCCTGAGAAAGCAAACTGCAATCATTCTTGTATAATCATCAAACAATAACATAAAGTATTTCTCATATTTTAAACCCTTTGTTGTAGTTGGTCCAACTAGATCAATATGCACAATTTCTAGTGGTCTTGTCGTTGAATATTCTTTTGATTTAAACATGGTCTTTGTTTGTTTTCCTTGTTGACAATTCTTTCATAAAGTGTTGGTTGGTTTCGTAATCTGGGGAATTTATCTAACTGCTTCCTTTTTGTTGAATTTGACAAGGTTATCAAAGTGTATGTGACCCATTCTTCTATGCCATAGCCAAATTTCATCTTCTTTTCCTAGACAACACTTTTCATTTCCAATTTCACTTAGTACATATATGTTGCTTGAAGTTCTTGCAACTGTTGCAATCAATTTTCCCGAACCTTTTTTTTCTTATCTCGCACTTTTCTAAATCGAAAGTAACTTTATAACCTTGGTCACACATTTGACTCACACTTAGAATATTATGTTTCATATCTTCTACTAGTAGAACATTTTCTACTTTGGTATTCTTGTTTCCAATTCTGACTATGCCTTTTCCAATGATTTTAGTTGAATCATCATTTTCGAAGGAAACTGATATATATCTTTCCTTTCTTAATGTAAGAAGCCTATATTTATCACTTGTCATGTGTTTTGAACAACCACTGTCAACATACCAACCACTTTTATTTTTCTTAGCTTGTAGAGCGAGTGTGCATTCTTCATTATTATACTGATTCTGTGTTCTTATCCATGTTCTCTTCTGAGGTTCATGTATGTGACTGTTGTTGTTATGTTGTGGTTATCTAGGAGGAACTATCATTCTGCAATATTTGTCCTTGTGTACAAAGTTGTTGCACTTGTAGCATTCCACTTCATTGCTCAATGATTCAAACATGTTGTAACTTCTTCTATGTGTTTCACTAGGCCTTCTTGGATAACCCCTTTGTGTATGACTTTCAAATTTGTTTATGTTCCTACTGTTAGCTCTGCAATTTATAACTTTATGTCAAAAATTATTACATGCATAACATAAACCAAAAAATATAGTTTGATACCTGAGAGTTGAATATCTTCTAAAATGATTTGCTCTTCTGAATCCTTCTTCTTCCCGAGACCTATTTGTCGGTTGTTGATTCTGAAATCTGAATCTTCTCGGTGGAGGAGTGTCCCTATAATATTCCTTGTAGATCTTCCTATCCTCTTTGATTGTTTTTGCATAAATTTTTGGATATGTTTCTTGATCTATTGTTTTGGATATTGATCCATTTTATGTCTGATTGTATCCAAGTCCGTACTTTTCATTATGAGGTTTTTGACAACTGATAATGTCATCCAAAACTTTTGAGTTGTTTTGCATATTTTTCTTTTGAAGATCTTTTCTTAATGTGACAATCTCTGCTTCCAAATTTCCAATGATCGTGTCTCTTTATTCTAGTTTTTCTATGAGTGCTTCTTCAATTCTTTATCTTCTTCTATTTGAACCTTCAAATTTGTGATCATTTTTTCTAGTTCCCAAGTGTCTTCTTTCTTGTCTAGTTCCACTTGTAGCTTCTTGTTTTTCTTCTTTTCTCTTCTTATAAATTCTATGGCACACAAAAATTCTTTTAGGTAGTCAACTTCTGCCTATTCATATTCTTTTGCGGCCTCTTCATATTCTTCTTCGGTGTATTCTTTGTCAGAGTTTGTTGAATAAGGTTGGTTGTCATTGATGTCAACCCTTGAAGAAAGCCTCGCAGCACAAAGGTTTGGGTAATGGACCCAATATTGTTTGATGTAAATATGACTCATTATTGTCTTGTCATGGTTGATAAGAAGTAAATATGGATGAACTCCAAAGTGGTCCCCTTATGGTGAAATCCCTCACGAGAAGATGCTTTGCGGAGTAAGAGAACCCATGTTTAATTGTGGAATAATGAGATGAAGGACAATGAATTTGTCAGAAAAAATATCCTATATGGATAGTGCTTGTCATTCTATTTCCGGTGGTATGTGGAACGTCACATAACTCCTCACGGTTAGAGAGTTATGGCCATGAGAAGTTGGAGACCCCGGATTTGGGTAATGGACCCAAGTTTGTTTGATGGATAACAGTATGAGTTATGATATATTTTCAGATAATACTATTCTATATGGATATTACATGTCATTCCATTTCTGGTGGTATGTGAAACCTCATATAATTCCTCACAGTTTGAAAGTTATGACCTTACGAAGTTGGAGGACCCTCATATGTCATCTAGAAGCGTCAAAAGGTCAAAGTAGTCAAAGTGGTTTAAAAGATTTTAAAAGGTAAATAATAAAGTGAAGTAATGAGTGTATTATAATTCAAAGTGAATACAAAATAAATTATTTCAATAATAAATTTAATAGAGAAATTAGAAGTGGGTTAACCCTAAAATAAGGAAAGTGGGGCCAAGTGACCTAGAAGATGTTTTTAAGGAAGCTACTTAGAGAGTATAAATAAGAGGCAAGGCTCTCTCATTTTAATCATACTTGAGCATATTGGATATCTATAGGTGTCTGAGGTAACCAAGGATATCTAAGCCAAAATTCTGAGGGAAGGTGAAGAAAAGAAAGCCGAAATGCAAGGAAGGATAAATTCTTTTGATGATGCTTTCTAAGGTATGTTATTTACAGGTCATCTCACCATTTTCGCTATAACTTTTCTTCTATAATGATTCAGATCATGAAATTTATATTCCATTGATAAAACATATGCAAGTATATGTTGTAAAAAATTCATCTTGTGGGTCATTGTATTTTTGGAGTTACACTACGTGGCGAATAGGGTTTGTGGCTAGTCTTGAAACTAGTCAAAAACAAGTGTTTTGGGTAAAAACGTCATAACGTCTTCATAACATATCCAAATTCCATGAAACCAAATGTGTTGGTTAGGGTACATTCTTTAGTATGTTGTGTAATAGTTTTAGATCAATTCAACAAATATTTTGTGTGGGGCACACTCTACAAGGTTTCTCTCTAGAATAAGCCAGAATTCAACAAGGTATGTCATTTTTGCTATAACTCCTTTTCTTAGAGGTTCCAAGTAGTGACACCTAGAGGAATTGCACAAAACACACTGAAGAACATTTTGTATCAGTTTCATATCTTTATACATTACAGGTACAAATTTATGATTACTTCAATTTAGGGTTGTTGACTAATCCAAAACTAGGCACGTGAGACTAAATAAAAGTTTGATGAAAAAGCTAGTCTCTTGTTGTTGAAGTTAAGGAAGGTTTGCAGGAATGTGATCATATACACCAGGTCTATTACAGAGCTACAAATCAGATTTGGATGATGAAATTGATGAGGGATTTTGGTTGAGGTACATGTTGAGTACATGGTTGAGACAAGTAGTTGATGAGTTGGCACATACATGAGGTGTATAGTTGATGATGTTGGTACATATTGATGAGTCATAGTTGATGAGTATTTGACATATGATTGGTACATACTTGGTACATGGTTGGATGCACTTGTTTATGGTACATGTTGATCACAGGTTATTTGGTACAGGTTGGTGCATGGTTGATGCACTTGTTTATGGTACAGGTCGATTACAGGTTGAGGTACAGGTTGATGCATGGTTGATGCATGGTTTAGATTTATTGGTATAGGTTTACAGTGGTATATCTCATAGTGACAGGTTGACAGTGGCTTCATCATTCTACTTCTACTCCAAGGTGGCAGGATGGGACAAGGACAGGTGGTTGTATCCACCTTCTTGTTGTATCTGGAGAACATAGGGGATTGTAGCCTCCCTCTAGTTGTAGCCAGAGAATTGGGGAGTTGGAACTTCCCTTAAGTTGTAGCTTAAGAAACTAGGGGGTTGGAGCCTCCTTCCAGTTGCAGCTGGAAAACAAAGGAAGTTGGTGCTTCCAATGAATGTAATTCTTCAAGACATATAAGAAAAATTATTCCGTGGTTTTCTCCCGATTTGGGTTACCACGTAAAAAACTGGTGTATTGTGTATGTGTATGTGTATGTTTTTTCATTTGTTCATTGCTTATTTATTCTACAGTTATTGGATGATAATGCTTCATTGATATAACACTTGGATTATATGGTTAAAAATGATTAAATTGGTCTATTATTGATTCACCCCCCCTCTCAGTAATCCAACGGAGTCTTCTACTACCATGAATGCAACTCTTTATGTCTCATTGTCACTGAATTCATCTTCATTTGATGATGAGATGTCTTCTTTGGTGCATAAGATTTTCTTGAAAACTTTCTTTGTGGTTATTTTGTCTTTATATGTTTGTTTTCTATTTGAGTAATCTTCATCATTCCTCTTATTTTTCTTATGAGGAAATTTGTTAGCAAAATGATCAATACCATCACAATTAAAACAAATCAAAGGAAACTCACCTTTATATCTATCGTTGGTTCCCTTGTTCAATCTTCTGACAAAGTTGGCCATTTCTTCATCATCTTTCGAGATGTCATTGTTGTTGCTATGTTATTTTTCCTTTTTCTTTCCCTTTTATTTTGGCATTTTGGATGCTTTGAAAACTATTTCTTTTATATCTAGATTTTCTTGTTCAATTCTCATTTCATACGCTGTGAAGATTCCATGTAGTTCGTCCATGCTTGTTGAGTCTATATCTTCTATTTCTTCTAGTGCCGATATCTTAGGATCAAATCTCATAGGAAGAGATCTTAGTACCTTTTGAACAATTACAGATTCTTTAATTTTTTCTCCCAATCCTATGATTCCATTTATTGTTTCATTGACTCGTAAGAAATAAGCTTCAATATTCTCATCTTCCTTCATCTTTAGTTGTTTGAACTGACCTTTGTAAGTTTGAATCTTTGTTGCTTTTACTTTTGAATCTCCTTCATAAATATTTTGAAGCTTGTCCCAAATATCTTTAGCGGATTTACAATGTATAACTTTGTTGTAAACTGATTCACAAAGACCATTCAGAAGTGCATTTGTGGATTTGAAATTATCTTTCCCGAATTTTATTGCTCTTTCATTTGTCGTTGGAACTGTTGGTTCTTTGTATCCATCTACAACTGATTGCCAAATTTCAAATCCCTCTGGATATATATATGTTTTCATTCTTCTACTCCAAAATGCATACTTCTATCCATCAAACTTTGGTAATCCATTTTTGTACATGTTGTTGCTCTCCATGATCTACCTTTCAGTGGTTAAACTGATTTCTGAAGGAACATGCTCTGATACCAATTGTTGGATTACTGAGAGGGGGGGTGAATTAGTAATAGAGCAATTCAATCCTTTTTGTAATATCCCTAGACCGAACCGAATTGTAAATGTAAATACAAATGTACGTAAGCTGGTGAGCGGTTTGATATCATTTTTTTATGCACCTTTCATGGCATAGTGCATGCATGTATTGCACACTAAAATGATGAAGTGTGCACATTCCAGGATACTACACACAACAAATTAAGTGCGCGCGATTTTGAGGCCAGAGAGCCTTTGTGTATATGTTGTGTTTTATAAGTTGGTGAGCCAGTTATTATAAGCTAGGATGCTTATGTTTTGATTAGGCCAGAGAGCTTAAATGTTAATGGCCAGTGAGCCTATTTTTGTATATGTCTCATCATTAATATAAAATACATCGTTGCACGCAGACTGACCACAATAAAAGAGTATCGGGGACTAAACTCCACTAGTTAGGGAAAGGGAGGGGCTAAAAGTTAAGGAAATGGGGCTAATCTAGGGAGCTTAAGCCAAAAAGGGAATATTATATTAATATTCCTTAAATCATAAAGTATGTATAATTATTTTATCCTAATTTCTAAAGATGGGGACAAGTGGGCCAAAGTAGCTCCCAACATGACAAGTGTCAAGTTGGGGACATGCAGACATACAGTTTGGACTTAGTTCATTTCCCATCACTCCTTCCATAATTCGATCAATCTCTCCATCATCAATCACACACTCATTGAGCTATCCTCCATACTTTCATGTCACTGTACCTGAACCTGTATCCATAGCCATACCTGTTTGTGTACCTAGTTAGCTTGGGAGTTGGACTGAAGAAGCGGGTTGTTAGGCCCGTGAGATATTGAAGAGGCAGGTTTTCTAGACCGTGAGAAATTTCTCTCTGGGTGAGAGAATTGTTGGGGAATTGATTTCCTGAAGGTGCTAAAATGCGACTACAAGGCTCTGAGACTTACTGTCCGGCCTTTTGTTGAAGCCCGGAAAGGAAGTGGGGCAACCAAAGGATTGTTGAACAGAGAAGGGGCACACTTCCTGGGGTGGGATAGGCATGTCAGGAATGAGGGACTGTAGGATGTTAGTTTGAGTTGGCACCTGTGACAAAATATTTCCTGTTGTCTATGAACCATTAGCCTGGTTAGGAATCCATTTACCTAGGTGGAAATTAGTTCCATCTCGGGGGTGACCCACTGCTGAGAGTGATGAGTAGTGTGGTCTAAGGCTGGGAGGTTCGTGGAAGGTATGCACCCAGTTGGTGTTATTATTACCAAGATAAGTGTCAATTGTGTGATAAATTTACATGTTGCATAATTATTTACGTGTTTATTTTTATGGGTTTATCATATGTATGGCTATAACTGTCTTTATAATTATGGGTATTGCATGTATATGCTACATGTATATGTTTACTATTATTTCAATATGAATCCGTGCATTTACGAAATGTATTTGTCTGTTTACATTTTATATATAAAGTTCCGCAAGAGTTTTGTGTGTATATATTTTAATTGCATGCAATTCGCAAAATTTATGTGGCATAGCTCAGTTGGATGTTGGGTATGTTACAATCTGTTAAGCAGAGAATGAAAGTGTTTTCTGGAGTAGCATGGCCTAACCTGGGTGGTCGGGGATGTTACAATATGGTATCAAGATTTAGTTTTCAACACTGAGCATGGATGGGCCAAGCAAGTTTGAGTTGAAGCGAAATTTCACTGAGGATTTTTTTCGAAGTGGCCAAATTTCGAGTTGCAGAGCGTTGATGGAAAAAATTAATTACAATTGTGCGGAATTGGGAAAAAGCCCCAATTTATGTTGTTAAATACATGGGAAAATTAAGAAATTTGGCCATGTGGTGAGATACTCTTGATTTAATATATTTTCTAGCAAATTCAGACCTGGAATTGGTCAAATTTGAAGTTACAGTGAAGCCATGATATATGGACCGAGATTGTTGATTAAAATTCTCAATTCGTGACTTGATGGGAAAACTTCATTCCAAAAATATCAAATCGTAGCGATTTGTTGTTGTAGAGGTTGAACTGGTGTTATCAGGGTGAAATTGAAGAAATTTCATAGTTGTAGAATGTCTATGGTAGAAATTGGGAAAACGTTAAGCAAATGCCCCAATTTCTGCAGCGGAATTCACGAGAAATTGATGCGCATAAAAATGAATGTGTGCAGGTGGGTGCACTAAAAATGCATGATGTGCAGTAAAAAGATTATGATATGTAAAAATTGGGCACTGCATGGAAAAATATTGGTGTGCGGACGCATGCGCTAAAATTTGGTGCCGCGTGAAAAAATATTGGCGTGCTAGTGCGCATGCTAAAATTTGGCGCCACACAGAAAAATATTGGCGTGTTGGTGCACGCGCTAAATTTTGGCGATGCGTGGAAAAATGTTGGTGTGCAGGTGCGCGCGCTAAATTTACCATTGCGCGGTGTGAATACACATAATAATGTGCGTGCGATGTGCACACACATAATAATGATGCACATGGTGTGTGCAATATTGGTAGAGAACAAAGGAATTTTGATGGTGCACGCGCAATGCGGGTTTATGTTGTCGCGCGACAGTTTAGTTAATGTTGTGTGCAGAGTATTGGTGTGCAGTGGGGGCGTACTAAAATTCATCATGGTGTAGCGTGTAGAGTGAAATGTGTGCAGAATATCAGTGTGCAATACAAAAACTTGCGCGCAACAGGGAATAGTGCAAGAACCAAAAAATTGTGCAGTGGATATTGGCGTGCGACACAAAAGTAGTGTGCACCGGTTATTCGAGTGATAGAGAAGTGTTTCACAGTGGTTAAAGGTGCATGGAGCATGATTTACCTTGTGGTGTTAAAGCGCGTGGTAAATATGGGTGTACAGGTTGAAATTTGTGCGTGCAAAGTCATTTGGATGGTGAAGAACAGCGAAAAACGAGTGAATTTCCATGACATTTTATACTATTTGAACGTCATCTTTTTGCAGTGCGTTTTTGAGGCCCTTAAGAGAAATTTTAGGTACTAAAAAAACACGAGAATAGAGTGTACTAAGGTATGCTCTATCTCTTTAGCTCAAATAAAAGAGTATGGAGAGAGTTTTCTAATGGTGTAAATCATTCGTCAAATGAAGCTTTTATGAGAAAGTTACAACACAAATAGTGGAGGGTAAAGTTTAAGACCCATCTAACTTCAAAGAGACATAACTTTCTGCTCAAGACTCGAAATTGAGCATGGAAGCAGTCATTGGAAAGGTCTCGGAAAATAGAATATAAATATTCACCTGGAAAATTGATCTGGGCATTCAATTTTCTAGGAAATCAGAAGAAATAATTATGATATATTATTGAACCAGAATGGTTCATATTTTCATGAAAGTGTTGAGTCAGTTAACCTGAAAAAGTTTTGTTGGTTTCACATTTTGTAGAGTTAACAACAACTAGATCAGATCAAGATCAACAAAGAGTCCAGAGGAATGGAAGAGGCACAAGGTACTTACAACTAGGAAGATAAAATCAAATGGATGGATGTCCATTTGGGCATTGAAGGAACAAACTCCAATGGACATGGAGAAGGAAGGGATGAAAACATGAATATGGTAGAGACCATTAAAAATTTACAGAAGGACATTCAAATCCATAAAGATGATAATGAAAGGATTATGAGAGCCAAGGAGCATCAAGAAGACTTCAACATGAAGTTAATGCAGATCTTGAACATAATAGAACATAAATTGGATAAGGAGAGTGGCTCAAGCAAATCAGGAAGTCATAGGTTTCCTGATGAGAAAAGAAGAGCAAGAAGTGTTAGCAAACATCACCATCACTCCCTGAGGCATTCCAATAAGAGGACACACAACAACTCAAGTACATCCCCTGTCAGGAAGCATAAGAGGTCTGGGGTGGATGAGCTACAAGGAGAAATGAACAAAATCAAACCTCCTACATTTGATGGTGAGCAAAAGAAAGATGAAGATGCAGAGACATGGTTGTTGGGCATGAAAAAGTATTTTCAAATGAAAAATTATTCTTCTCATGAAGAAGGTAGAATTTCCATCTATCAACTCAAGGGAAAGGCATCCATGTGGTGGGATCAACTTGTGCAGATGCAACACATTAAAGAGAAAAGTGTTACTTGGAGGGAATTCAATAAGTATTCTGAGAAGAAATACTCGACTAAGAGATACTATGACAAGAAAATGAAAGAGTTCTTTGAACTCAAGCTTGGGAGTATGACCATAGATGAATATTAAAGAAGGTTTTTAGAACTGTTGAAGTATGTTTCTTTCATCAAGGATGAGACAGTTAATACTTAGAGGTATTTGAGTGGATTGACATCATTCATTAGTGACAAAATACAATATGATGATCCCAAGACATTGGAGGAGATCATAAGGCGAGCTAAATGCCTATATGATCACCAAAAATCAAAGCCAACTTTCCAAAAAGCTTGGGAAGACAAAAACGAAATTCAAGATGGATCAGAGGAAGAAGGGACCTAAGCCACCATTCTTCAGAAATAATCCCTAGGGGCAACCAACTTCTAGAGAACCCAGAATGATTGAGACAGGGGGTCAAAGGCCAAGGCATCCACCTATTCAATGTTGGGTTTGTAAAGGAGATCAAATGTTCATAGATTGTCCTCACAGAGGTGAAAAAGTGAGGATTGTTCACAATGTACAGCAAGCTGAAACAATGGAGGACATGGGAAGAAATGTACCAAGGATCTATGCAGTCATGGACAACAAGCAAGCAGAGTATCAATCACATATGATTGAAGTGGAAGGTATGATCAACAACCAAACCATTGTTATTTTAATTGATTCAGGAGCTAGTCATAGTTATATAGATCCTAATATGGTGGAAAGTTTGCAATTGCTAATAAGAAAGCATGGAAAATCTTGATTGGTGCAACTGGCTACTAGATCCAAAAGAAAAGTTAATGATATGGTTAAGTCATGTCTTATGGACATGAATGGACTGAACACCAGGGAAGATTTGAACATCTTGCCTTTAGGTTCTTATGACTGTCTAATTAGGATGGATTGGTTGGATCAACATCATGCTATCCTAGACTATCATAACAAGGAATTTACTTTCTTGGATGAGGAAGGGAACCTCAGGAAAGTGCAGGGAATTCCCAGGGCAGTAACCATCATATAAATTTCAGCATTGCAGCTGAAGAAATGTTATAGAAAAGGGTGTCAAATATTTGCATCTCAAATGGAAGAGACACCTAAAGATAAGGTGTCAAATTTGGAATATCATGTAGTCTTAGAAGATTTTGAAGATGTGTTCAAGGAGGTACCAGGACTACCCCCAAAGAGAGATATTGATTTCTCTATAAATTTAATTCTTGGAGCAACTCCAGTGTCAAAGAATCCTTACAGAATGAGTACACTAGAGCTGGAGGAGCTACAAACACAGCTTGAAGAACTTATGAAGAAGGGGTATATACACCCAAGTGTGTCACCTTGGGGTTCCCCAGTCTTGTTCGTGAAGAGGAAATATGGGACATTAATATTGTGCATTGATTTCAGACAGTTGAATAAAGTGACTGTAATGAACAAGTATCCTCTGCCAAGGATTGATGATCTCTTTTATCAATTGAAGGATGCAAAGATATTTTCAAAGATAGATCTCAGGTCAAGATACCATCAGGTAAGGATTAAAGAGGAATATATCATCAAGACTGCCTTCAGGACAAGGTATGGTAATTATGAGTTCATAGTGGTGCCATTTGGGTTGTCAAATGCACCATCTATTTTCATGTGCTTAATGAATGGTGTTTTCTGAGAATATTTAGACAAGTTTGTCATTGTTTTTTTGGATGACATCCTTGTATATTCCAAATCAGAAGAAGAACATGAGCATCATTTGAAGATAGTGTTGCAAGTATTAAGAGAGCATCAGTTGTATGCCAAATTGAGCAAGTGCTCATTTTATCAAAAGCAAATTCATAAATATCATTTCATGGGCCTTGCAGGATACTATAGGAGATTTATTGAAGGATTCTCAAATATTGCACACCCAATCACTTCCTTGCAAAAGAAAGGTGTGAAGTTTTAGGGAACATTGGATTGCGAAAAGAGTTTCCAACACTTGAAACAATTATTAACAAGTGCTCCAATACTAAGGATTGCAGACCCAAATGATGACTTCATCGTATGCACAGATGCATGTAAAGAAGGACTTGGTGGAGTCCTCAGTCAAAATGGGTTTGTTATATGTTATGAATCAAGGAAGTTAAAGGAGCATGAAAGACAATATGCCACTCATGATTTGGAGTTGGAAGCCATAGTGCATGCCTTGAGGAAATAGAGACACTACCTTATGAGGAAAAACTTTGAACTGAGGACAAACCATAATGCTCTCAAATATTTATTTGATCAACCAACTCTAAATGCTAGGCAAAGAAGATCGTTAGAATTTCTAAGTGAATATGACTTTGTTATAAAGAATATCAAGGGGAAAGAGAACAAAGTGGTTGATGCACTCAACAGAAGAGTGCATGAAATGCATGCTACAACCATTAGCATGTACCAATCATATTTGAAACACAGAATTTTAGAGGCTGCAAAATTAGATTTGCAATACATGGAATTAGTGGTAAAATTACAAGAAGGTAGATTGCAGCAGAAAATTGAAGAATACAAGATGGATAATGATGAAAATCTCATTTACAGGGGCATAATTTATGTACCAAATTCCCAGGAATTTACAAATATGATATTGAGAGAATTTCATAATGTACCTTATGATGGGCACCCAGGTTATCAAAAAACTATTGAAGCTATCAAGAGCCAATATTATTGGCCAGGAATGAAGAAAGAAGTTGTTGATTTTATTGCCAAATGTTTGGAATGTCAAAAGGTAAAAGCTTAGCATAGACACCCAACTGGTTTTCTATAGCCGTTACCAATTCCTGAGTGGAAATGGGAAGTTGTAACAATGGATTTCATCACCAAACTGCCCAGAACAAACAAGAAACATGATTCTATCATGGTAGTGGTGGATAAGCTTACTAAAACTGCCCATTTTATTCCCGTTAAGCTAACTCACAATGCAGTGAACAATGTTGATGTTTATATGAGAGAAATAGCTCGATTACATGGAATACCCAAGACAATTGTATCTGACAGAGATCCAAAATTTACCTCAAAATTTTGGAAGGGATTACTTAATGGATTTGGAACAAATTTCAATTTTAGCACAACTTGTCATCCAGAATCAGATGGACAAATAAAGAGGGTGAATCAAATGATTGAGGATATGTTGAGGATGTATGTGATGGATAAACCATCAAAATGGGAAGACTACCTATACTTAGTAGAGTTTTCTTATAACAATGGGTACCAAACATCTCTAAATATGAGCCTATTTGAGGCACTTTATGGAAGAAAGTGAAACACACCGGTATGCTGGGATAAACCAGCAGATAGAGAAACGATTAGGCAAAATTTACTCAGGGAAATGGAGGATAAAATGTTGAAAATAAAATAAAATTTAAAGGCTTCCCAAGACAGGCAGAAAATATATGTTGATAAGGGAAGAAATCACAGGGGATTTAAAGTGGGATACCATGTATTCTTGAAAGTGAAGGCCAACAAAAGTTCTCTGAAGTTGGGAAATTGTTCGACGTTGGTAGCTCGCTATTATGGGCCATTTGAAATCCTAGAGAGGATTGGTCTAGTGGATTATATGATTGCATTTCCTGCATCTATGTATGTTCATAATGTATTCCATGTATCATTTCTCAAGAAATATATACCTGATGTTAATCATGTTATTGATTGGAATGTGATTCAGGTGGAGCAAGAAGGCGCTTTCCAAGTGCAGCCAATACGCATTCTGGACCAGAAAATCAAACAACTCTGGAATCGAGCCATAGGGTTTGTAAAGGTCCAATGGAACTGGTAAGGTCCTGAGGACGCTACTTGGGAGCATGAGGATGCAATGCGGGTAGAATACCCGCATATTTTTGAGGATTTTTGAAAATTTTGTTGTATATGTGTACATAATGCACTGAGGACAATGCATAAATAAGGGGACTAGATTGTAATATCCATAGACCTAACTCAATTGTAAATATAAATACAAATGTATGTAAGTTGGTGAGTGGTTTGATATCATTTTTGTATGCACCTTTCATGGCATAGTGCGCTCATGTACTACACACTAAAATGATGAAGTGTGCACATTCCAGGATACCACGTACAACAACTTAAGTGCACGCAATTTTGAGGCCAGAGAGACTTTGTGTATATGTTGTGTTTTATACGCTGGTGAGCTAGTTATTATAAGCTAGTATGCTTATGTTTTGAATAGGCTAGAGAGACTAGATGTTAAAGTCCAGTGAGCCTATTTTTGTATATGTCTCATCATTAATATAAAATACATTGTTGTGCGCAGACCGACCAAGATAAAAGAGTATGGGGTACTAAACTCCATTAGTTAGGGAAAGGGGGGGGGGGCTAAAAGTTAAGGAAAAGGGGCTAAGCTAGGGAGCTTAAGCCAAAAAAGGAATATTATATTAATATTCCTTAAATCATAAAGTATGGATAATTATTTTATCCTAAGTTCTAAATATGGGGACAAATGGGCCAACGTAGCTCCCAACATGACAAGTGTCAAGTTGGGGACATGCATACATATAGTTTGGACTTAGTTCATTTCCCATCACTCCTTCCATCATTCAGTCAATATCTCCATCATCAATCACACACTCATTGAGCTATCCTCAATACCTTCATGTCACTGTACTTGAACCTGCATCCATAGCCATACCTGTTTGTGTACCTGGTTAGCTTGGGAGATGGACTGAAGAAGCGGGTTGTCAGGCCCGTGGGATATTGAAGAGGCAGGTTGTCAGGCCCGTGAGCAATTTCTCTCTAGGTGAGAGAATTGTTTGGGAATTGATTTCATGAAGGTGCTAAAATGCATCTACAGGGCTCTGAGACTTTCTGTCTGGCCTGATGTTGAAGCCTAGAAAGGAAGTGGGGCAGTCGAAGGATTGTTGAGCAGAGAAGGGGCACACTTCCTTGGGTGGGACATGCATGTGGGGAATGATGGACTTTAGGCTGATAGTTTGAGTTGGCACCTATGATAGAGTCTTTCCTATTGTCTATGAACCATTAGCCTAGTTAGGAATCCCTTTACCTAGGTGGAGTTTAGTCCCAGCTCGGGGGTGACCCACTGCTGAGAGTGATGAGCAGTGTGGTCTAAATCTGGGAGGTTCGTGGAAGGTCTACACCCAGTTGGTGATATTCTTACCAAGTAAGTGTCAATTGGTGATAAATTTACATGTTGCATAATTATTTATGTGTTTATTTCTATGGGTTTATCCTATGTGTGGCTATAAATGTCTTTATAATTATGGGTATTGCCTGTATATGCTACATGTATATGTTTACTGTTATTTCAGTATGAATCCGTGCATTTACAAAATGTATTTGTATATTTATGTTTTATATATAAATTTCCACAAGAGTTTTGTGTGTATATATTTTAATTGCACGTAGCTCAAAAAAATTGTGTGGCATAACTTAGTTGGATGTTGGGTATGTTACAGTCTATTAAGAAGAGAATTGTTGGGTATGTGTTATATTCTTTGCATGTGTGTGTGTGGGCGCGTCAAATTCAACAACTGTATCTGGCGATCCCTCTAGTAGTTATCTTTGTGTTGTGTGCATTGGATGATTCCTAGGGGGGGCCAGGTATGGCCCCCCTTGGTTACGCGCAACGCTCCGAAATTTTGTTTTGGACAGTTTTTGCTATTTTTAGCAGATTTTGTTATGTTTAGTGGTTTTCTAAATTAATCCCAGATTAATGGATTAGGGTTTTGGTATCTACGAAATACCTAAAAACATTATATATATTGTATGGTGAATGGTGAAATTTGATATAATGGATATAAGAGACGTTTTCCCCAGTTGAGGGTTTTCGGTATAAATCTTTGTGTACTATGTGTATGAGCCATTGATTAAATTATGTTTTGCTTAAGAATCTATATGCATTTATTTACTTCAGAGGCTTAAAACTTACATGTGGTATCAGAGCTCATTTTTGGGCTTCAGAGGGACGCCTTTGTTGTTGAGGGTTTGGCTCGGTCTTGATAGATCAAGTTTATTTTGGGTCTGTGATAAACCTGGGTTTAGTGGGAGCTTTTGCAGTGGTTATTCAAGTGTATAAAGAGGAATGGAGAGCTCTTCTAGAATCGAGATAGATAATTTCAACAATAAAAACTTTGAGCTATGGAAGCTCAAGATGGAGGACCTTCTTGTAGACAAATAACAATGGATCATTGTGGATCATGGTACACAACCTACTGGTATGCAGCCTACTGACACACATATGACTGGTACACAACCTACTAGTACACAAACTACTAGTACACCACCTACTGGTATGTCAAAGGAAGATTGGGAGAAGTTGGACATAAGAGCAAGGAGTACTATTCGACTCTACCTGGCAGATTCAGTGTTGTTGAATGTCTCGAGAGAATCTACAACCAAGTAACTATGGAATAAGTTAGGGAATTTGTATCAATCAAAGTCCCTGCTAAACGAGTTATTTCTTCGAAAGAATTTGTATCATCTTAGGATGGAAGATGGAGATTCTGTAACAGAACATCTAAATGCCTTTAATACTCTGGTAAGTCAACTTGTCTCTATTAATATTACGATTACAGAAGAATATAAGTGTATTACTTTGTTATGTTCTTTGCCAAACTCTTGGGATAATCTGGTTGTAGCAATTGGTAGTACCACTCAATCTACATTGAAGTATGAGGATGTAGTTTCATCCTTGTTATCTGAAGAGATGAGGTGGAAAAGCATGGATAGTCATAGCACAAATTATTTATTTGTAAGAGGTCGTACCCAAGACGGGAATCTCGGTAATCCTTTGGGGGGCGGAGATCTAAATCTATAGGTATATCTAATTCTCCAGTAAAATATTTGAGGAAATGATGGAAGTGTGGTAAAACATGGCATTATAAGAAATATTGCAAGTCTAAGAAGGTTGAAAAACCAAAAGGATATGATAGTACCTCTTCCATAGAGGCGAAAACCTCCACCGAAGAAGGAGGTGATGTTTACCTGGAATCTATAGGTACACATGCAAACTGTAATGTATGGTTGATTGACTCAGGTGCATCATACCATATGACTTCTCACAGGGAGTGGTTCTCTAAATATGAAAAATATGAGGGTAGTGATGTATTCCTAGGAGATGACTCGACAACAAAAATCATGGGACATGGAAGGGTTAAGTTGTTACTAAAAGATGGAAGGATTAGAACTCTCCCTAGGGTTCTTCACATTCCAAAACTAACTAGGAGCCTAATATCTATAAGCAAGTTGGATGATGCAGGAGTGGATACTGTAGTGGGAAAGGGAAATTGCAAGATGGTACGAGGAGAAATGGTGTTGATGAGGGGAGTTTGGTGTGGAACTCCATACAAGTTGTTGGGAAGAACTTATACTAATGGGTGTAACAGTTCTATTGTACCTGAGCAAAGAAATGAAGGAGAAAAGACCAATATTGTCCCTGAAAAGAAGACCATGTTGTGACATCAAAGACTAGAGCATATTGGAGAAAAGGGCCTTCGAATACTACACGATAAATGTATGGTTGAAGGCATGTCTAATTGCACTCTGGATTTTGATTTCTGTGAACATTGCATATATGGTAAACATAATCGAGTAAGATTCCCATCTGGTGCTACAAGATAAAATGGGATCTTAGAGTTGATACACAATGATGTGTTTGGACCTGTTCATGTTCCATCACTAGGTAAATCTGTGTATTATGTTTCATTCATAGATGATTTCTCAAGGAACACATGGATTTATTTTCTTAGAAATAAATCTGAGGTATTTGATAAATTTAAAGACTTTAAGGATATGGTAGAAAATTAGACAAAGAATAAAATAAAGGTATTGAGGACAGATAATGGTGGAGAATTCTATAGAAATGAATTCGAAGAATTATGTAAGAAGTGTGGTATAGAAAGGCAGAAGACTACTCCATACACACCTGAATAGAATGGAGTTTCAGAAAGGATGAACAGGACAATGGAGGAAAAAGCAAGGAGCATGCTCAACGGTGTCGAGTTAGGACAGGAATTCTGGGCAGAGGCAGTGGGTACAACATGTTACCTAGTCAATCGATCACCTTCATCAACGTTGGATGATAAAACTCCACATGAGGTATGGACTGGAAATAAAGCCTCTCTTCAACATCTTAGAGTGTTTGGTTGTGATGCTTATGTACATTTTCCAAAGGAAAATAGGAGTAAGCTGGATAAAAAGGCTGAAAAGTGTATCTTTATTGGTTATAAAGATGGTGTGAAAGGTTATAAACTTTGGAACCCCAAAACCAAGAAGACTGTTTATAGTCGAGATGTTGTTTTCAGAGAGGTAAAAGATGTTTCCAAACATGAATTCCTACCAAGGCTAGAAGAACCTAAGAAAATAGAGTTGGAGTTGGATGATGCAAAATATGAATCATCTAAAGAAGATGAAGCAGAAGAAGAAGAACCTCATACCCCAGTATTGAGGAGATCAGTAAGGGAAAGAAGGAAACTAGAAAGGTATAGTCCACCTTATTTTCGGTCTAATTTTTCTTTATCTATTATTGATGATGATCCCAGAACTGTCAGGGAAGCAGTGAATTCAGAGGATAGTAAACTATGGAATAAGGCCATGATTGAAGAAATGTATGCCTTGGATAAGAATGAGGCATGGGATATAGTTGAGTTTCTAGATGGAAGAAAATCTGTTGGTATGAAATGGTTGTTTAATAAGAAGTTTAATGCAGAAGGTAAAGTGGAGAAATACAAAGCTTAGCTAGTAGCAAAAGGTTATTCCCGGGTAGAGGGAATTGACTTTGGTGAGAATTTTTCTCATGTTGCCAAGTTAACATCTATTAGATTTATTTGATCTATTGTTGTTTCTTTTGATATTGAAGTGAAACAGATGGATGTGAAGACAACATTCCTACATGGGGATCTGGAAGAAGAAATCTACATGAAGGAACCAGAAGGATTTGTAGTGAAGGGAAAGAAAGAGTTGGTCTGTAAGCTAAAAAAGTCACTATATGGTCTGAAGATATCACATGCAGTGGGAGTTTTGAGCAGGTATATGTCAAAACTAGGGAAGGAGCACTGGACAATAGTAAAGATGGTCTTCAGGTATTTACATGGCACTACCAATTATGGATTGTGCTACCAAGGAAGACCAAGATTGGATAGAGTCATGGACATACATGGCTTTGTTGATGCAGACTGGGCTAGAGATATGGATCGCAGAAGATCTACAAGTGGGTATGTGTTTAACCTATTTGGAGGAGCAATCAGTTGGATGAGCAAAAGACAGGTTGTAGTGGCACTCTCAACTACAGAAGTTGAATACATGGCAACCACTCATGCAATCAAGGAAGCATTATGGTTACAGAGATAGTGTTCAGTTATTGGGTTCATACAACAAGCAGTGAGATTAGATTGTGATAGTCATAGTGCAATCTTCCTGGCAAAGAACCCAACTTATCATTCGAAGACAAAGCATATTGATGTTTAGTATCACTTTGTGAGAGACACGGTGGAGGAAAAGAAGGTGTTGCTGGAAAAGGTTGACACTTTGAAGAATGTTGCAGATTCATTGACAAAGTCTGTGAGCATAGAAAAGTTCTCCTGTTGTAGAGTAACAATGGGCATTGCTACCCTAGATTGTTGACTATATAATCCTGTGGACCCCTGGATGCAAAGAAAAAAAAGAAGTGGGAGAATGTTGGGTATGTGTTATATTATTTTCATGTGTGTGTGTGGGCACGTCAGATTCAACAACTGCGTCTGCGTCTAGGCGGTTTTTGCTATTTTTAGCGGTTTTCTAAATTAATCTTGGATTAAGGGATTAGGGTTTTGGTATCTACAGAATACCTATAAACATTGTATATATTGTATGGTGAATGGTAAAATTCGATATAATGAATATAAGAGAGGTTTTCCCTGGTTGAGGGTTTCCAGTATAAATCTTTGTGTATTATGTGTATGAGCCATTGATTAAATTATGTTTTTCTTAAGAATCTATATGCATCTCTTTACTTCACAGGTTTAAAAATTACAAGTATGAAATCCTTTTATGGAGTACATGGCCCGACCTGGGTGACCGAGGATGTTACACTTTTCTAACCACAATATGCAAGTATTATATCAATGTATCATTATCATCCAATAATTGTAGAGTAATTAAACAATGAACAAATGAGAAATCATACACATACACAGTACACCGGTGTTTTTACGTGGAAACCCAAAGCGAGATAAGCCCACATAATGATTTTTCTTATATGTCTTTAAGAATTACATTCATTGGAAGAACCAACTTCCTTTTTTTTCCAGCTGCAACTAGAAGGAGGCTCCAACCCTCTAGTTTCTCAGGATACAACCTGAAGGAAGCTCCAAATCCCTAATTCTCTGGATATAACCAGAAGGAGGCTACAACCCCCTATGTTCTCTGGCTACAACCGGAAGGTGGCTACAACCACCTGTCATTGCCCCGTCCAACCGCTCTGAAATAAAAGTACAATGATGGAACTATTGTCACACTATCACTGTGAGATATATTGATGTAAACCTATACCAATCAACCTGTAATCAACCTGTACCATAAAAAAGTAAATCAACCATGCACCAACCTGTACCAAACAACCTATAATCATCTTGTACCATAAACAAGTGTATCAACCATGCACCAACCTGTACCTCAACCTGTAATCAGCTTGTACCATAAACAAATGCACCAACCTGTACCTCAAATTGTACCTTCAACGAATGCATCAACCATGCTCCAAATATGTACCAATCATGCATCAAATACACATAAAATATGACTCATCAATATGTACCAACATCATCAACTATACAGCTCATGTATATGCCAACTCATCAACTAGTTGTCTCAACCATGTAACCAACATGTACCTCAACCAAAATCCCTCATCAATTTCATCATCCAAATATGATTTGTAACTTTGTAATAGACCTGGTGTATATGATCACATAGCTGCAAACCTTCCTTAACTTTAAAAACAAGAAACTAGAATTTTGTCAAACTTTACTTTAGTCTCACATGACTAGTTTTGAATTAGTCAACAACCCTAACTTGAAATAATCATAACTATGTACCTGTAATGAATAAAGATATGAAAATGATACACAATTTTATTTAGTGTATTTTGTGAAATTTCTCCAAATTTCACTACTTGGAATCTCTCAGAAAAGGAATTATAACAAAAATGGCATACCTTGTTGAATTTTGGTTTATTCTAGAGAGTGAACTTGTAGATCATGCCCCGCACGGAATATTTGTTGTATGGATATGAAAATTGTACACAGAATAATACAGACTGTACTCTAACCAATACATTTTTTCTTACTAAATTTGGATCTGTTATGAAGAAGTTATGACGTTTTTACCCGAAACACCTGTTTTAGACTAGTTTTAGGACTATCCACAAACCTTATTTTCCACGACGTGTAACTCCAAAAATACGACCCACAAGATGCAATTTGTATCACTACTTGGATATGTTTTCTCAATGGCCTCGCAATTTCACCGTCCGAATCATTCTAGAAAAACCGTTATTGCGAAAATGGTGAGATGACCTGTAAATAACATACCTTATAAAGCATCATCAAAATAATTTATCCTCCCTTGAATTTCATTCTTCTTTACTTCACCTACCCTATGAAATTCGGCTTAGATATCCTTTGGTTACCTCAGTCACCTATAGATATTCAATATGCTCAAGTCTCATTTAAAATGAGAGAGCCTTGCCTCTTATTTATACTTTCATGTAGCTTTCTCAAGGGGTTACCTTTTAACCATCTTAACCCACTTTCCTTATTTTAGGGTTAACCCACTTCTAACCACTTGTCCAATTAGTAATTTCTCCATTAAATTTATTATTTAAATAATTGTTTTTGTATTCACTTTGATTTATAGTACATCACTTCACTTTATTATTTACCTTCTAAAATCTCTTAAACCACTTTGACTACTTTTACCTTTTGGGGCTTCTAGATGACTCATAAGGGTTCTCCAACTTCAAATGGTCATTACTCTCTAACCGTGAGGAGTTATGTGACGTTACGCATACCATCGGAAATGGCATGACATGTACTATCAACATAGAATATTCTTACCTGCAAATATATTAAAACTCATACCAGTATCCATCAAACAAACTTGGGTCCATTACCCAAACCTTTCTCCAACTTCACGTGGCCATAACTCTCTAACTGTGAGGAGTTATGTGACATTACACATACCACCAGAAATGGCATGACATGTACTATCCATATGGAATAGTCTTACCAGAAAACATATCAAAACTCATACCATTATCCATCAAAGAAACTTGGGTCCATTACCCAAACCTTTGTGCTACTAGAATTTGCTACCGGACTTTCTTCAAGGGTTGACATCCATGACAACCAACCCAAATAATAAACAATATTAATTAAATTGATATAGTATAGGTTTGATTGTCCTTAAAAAAATGGATCCCTTCCCAAACCCTACTTCGAGCTTAACATGGTGTCACTTTACTATATTCACCCTTACATGTTATAGACATCAACAAAATTTTGATTGTATACTTAGAATGCTTTTGAAAGTTTTTCATGGCATTAAAATATATAAATTTTATAATTAGATGGTAAATTTAATAAAAAAAAAATGAATCAAATTAAATCATTAGCTTATTTTTCATTATATTCATACATTTAATTATTTTTTATTTTATTTTTAAAATCATAAATAACTGACGTTTTATTCATTTTCTATGATGAAAGAATTCCAATTCAATTTTACAATGTTGAAATTCTTGAAATCCAAATAGTCATCAATTTATTTTAGAAAGGTTTTGAAAACTTCATTTTACTCTTGTGACATTATCAATAGTTACAAACACTTAGATTTTTCCAATTCTACGAATGGAGTATCCACTGACACTTTTTTTTTTCTTTTAGGATATGCATAAGTAATACATTATTATAAGTTTCAATTGTTTCATAATTATTTTAGCATTTTTATTTCGACTACGTACAACTACTACATTAAAATATTGCTAAGAGATAGGTATAAGAAGCTTTGTTGCTAATTTCACTGGTTTTTATTTATTTTATTTGTTGTCTGTATTGTCAACTCCCTCATCAAACCTTCATTGGCCTCTCCTTGTAGTAACCATAACAGAAGTTGTTCCTTATATAAACCATTTTGATTTTACATAAACCTAAATTTTTAAGGTTACATAAACCTAAACCATCTCATATAAATCAATGGCCTCTTTAAAAAACTTTAAGAGTGTATTCACAAATCATAACAACCTTCACTAAATTTCAAACTCGGGACTTTCTCATGTCTGTGGGTTGTCTTGGTAATGTCTATGGGTTGTCTTGGTAAGTGATACAACTCCCAAGCACTAGATCTAGTTCAAGTCTTTCATAATTCATTCTCATATGATTTTGGATTCTTTTATGGAGTGGGTAACATCGACTACCTATTTATTCACTTCCTTTTCAACTTGATCAATGTATATCCCAAGCTCAGGTTACATGTAAAAAATCTCATTAACTCTATTGTATTCTAAGATGAGATCCTTCAATATTGAATCTCTCTTTATTTTAATTGGATTTCTCATGGAAAATATGATAACTGAGGTTGCATTGAGATTATAGGCATTCTCCAACAAGGAGGGTGGAAGCCTCACATTCGACAACACATGGTTCTAGAATCATAATAGTGAAGCCTTGGATGCAAATGGATGATTTGATTGTCCATGGAATATTTAATATGTAGATAACAAGAACAAGTGTCCTTCACTTCATCTCAAGCAAGAGGATGCAATCTTTAACATATTGGTAAAGTAAACAAATGAATCCATTTCACTAATTCTATATTTTATGAGGCTCTCAATCACTTACCATAAAGTATACCGCTAGAATTAGTGCCAATATTTTATCAAATGAATCCTTTCCACTAAATATGTCTTGGACTTCTTGCACAACAAAATTGGTATCATATTTATTACACTACATAGATATCACTCACTAACTCCAAATGAATAAATGAATGGTCATGGATTCCGTGTTAATATATAGATTACAATGGGACTACCATTGTGTAAAAGAAATAGAGGAGGTGAGGCAAAATGAATAAATGAATGGGGATGGAGGCCATGTTAATATATGGATTACAATGGGACTACCATTGTGTAAAATAAATAGATGAGGTGAGGCAATAGAGGTGTGTAACTAATAAAAAGGATGATTGAGTGAGAGAGCGAAATGATAACTTATTAATAATTAGTTTCATAGTTGTGGGATTTGTTGGGTCCAATATGTGTATCTCTATTTCTATGTATTACCCTTGGCATTCTCTAGAGAGTGGCCATATCCATTACTACTTGTCGGTATGGCCTTGGTACTACTTTATTTGTGCTTGTGGGTTGGTTGCTTGTAATTTTTTATTAAAGCAAAGAGCCTAAGAGTACTATTATAATTACATATTGGGTTGAACAATTGAACAAGTGGAAATGAAAGAAGAGGAAAATTTTCAAACATCACATAGCACATTGTTTTCCACTACCAACACACATGAAATAAGCATTGATTATAAATACTATCTCTCTCAATATTTACAACTCCTTGGAATGATTTGTGATGCAGGAGCATCGGAAAAAATCACACGTGGAGAGACAAATCAGTGCCTTAGCGTGCCATTGAATCATTTCAGAATCTTAACTGCTAGCATTTCTTGCAAATATTTTTGAAATGATCGAAAAATGAAGAAGATCAAACGCTTGGGAGCTGAATGATCACGAGTGATCTGAGAGTTTCACTCCTACTCTTGAATGTAAAAAAACTTAGGCAACAATTAGTTTTTTTTTTAGAAGACGAGTAGTCGGAGGGAACCCTAATAACTCTCTGAGATAAATAGAGGTGTTGTATGCCTGAATGAGGTTGTTGCAAGTTAGCAGGAGAATGTTGTGATTTAGTTGTTGCTAAGTTTTTAGTTGTTGTTTTATCATAGTTGTAGCCATATACTTTTGAATGAATATAACAGAGGAGAATTGATCCAATGCATGGTGTTGATATTGTTTACAATTCCCTATTATTTTTTTTTCATGAATGAATGAATTGTGTTGTTGAGTATATGAAACTATGAAGTGTTTAGATAAGTTTCGATTGTTGTCTCTTCATTGAGTTCATGAAAGGTGTGCATACAGTTGGCAAGGATTGTGCTGATAGAGTTTGTTTCAACTCAGAAACTCAGAAGAGATAGCATGAAACTTCCCTTTGCAAGGAGTACAAAGTGATTGTTGCAAGGTGTGCACAGTCATCTGCAAGACTTAAATCTTGTGTAAGAATCTGCTGCGAGGAGTGACAGAGTCTATTTCGATTCATAAGCTCAGAAGAGATAGTGTGAATTTTTGCATTTGCAAGGAGTGCAAAAGGACTGCTGCAAGGTGTTCACAGTCACCAGCAAGAAGCTAAGTCTTGCGTAAGAATCTATTGCAAGGAGTGCACAGATCCGAAATTCGACTAAGTGTCGAAGTAACCCTCTAAGGAGTCAAAGGGTTCGAAGGAGAAATATCAAGAGAGATAGTGGGAGAAATCTTCAAGGCAATGAATCTCTGAAGGTTTCACAAGTCACTGGCCAAGATCCATCTAGGCGGGAGCGAGATCATTCCAAACCATTGGATCTGGGCAAAGTGCATGAGCTTTAGCCTCTATGTGCACATAGGAGGAGAAATCACTGAAGAGCCGAAATAGATCATGGTTGTTGGTCGTCGGAGGGGGGTTTATGTGTCAACAGATCTGAGGCTTCGAGAAAAATCACTTCGAGAATTTCAGTTGAGAATTAAAACTCCTGAAACCCAAAGTCTGGATTGAATATGGACCGTTAGATCCAGAGGGATGTGTGGCGACAGATCACAAACTTTGGATAAAATCACTCTGGAGAAGTTGAGAGTTGAGATCTCTAAAACCCAAAGGTCCGAAGCAAATCATAGTCATCTAATTCAAGAGAGCACATGACATAAATCCATGGACTCCGGGTAAAGACCCAAAGTAAATTATAGTCGTCTGATTCAGGAGGACACGTGACAGAAATCCGCGCACTTCGAGGGAGAGTGAAAGTTGAAAGTTAAGTTTTTTGAAGTCCGAAGACCCGAAGAAATCACAGTCGTCGATCTGCAGGACACACGTGTCAATATATTGTGAGCTTCAGATAAAATCATTTCAGAAAAGTTGAGAGTTGAGATTTCCGAAGTCTGAAGTCCCGAAGTGGCTAGGGCCATCGATTTGAGGAGGACATGTGTCAACAGATATTCCATTTCGTAAAATAGCCACTGCGGAGAAAGCATGAGTTGAGAGTTGAAACTCCCAAAGCCCAAAAGGTGAAATCAATCACGACCGTTGATTTAAAAGGGGAATGCATCAACAGATCGCAGAGATATAGGAGGGCATGATCCGGAGAGAAGGAAGGAAAGGAGGCATATATGAACCGTCGATCAAGAGGGTCCACCTGAGATCGCAAGATCGATGGTCACACAGGATTGTGGGGACAAAAAGTGCTCAGACTTTAAAAATTTGAGAACGGGCTGCAATCGAAAACAAGGTATTGCAAAATGGATGCGTGGTGATTGGTAGTGAATTGCGGGGAGAAAAGTGGGTTGACCCAAGTTCATATCTGAATAGGTTTCCAACAAAACCCTCTAAAACTATCGACCCTCCTCGTAGACCAGAAGGAAACACATGACACATAATGCACTACGTAGTCTCACCCGAGATAGTCATATGGGTGACTGCAATGCTCAAATGCTTGCAGTCTAGGAAAGAGTGGGGAGTTAAGATTACAATTAATATTCTTAGGCCTTGACTTGGTTGTTATTTATAATATTATTAATATTCTCTTATTTGTTAAATCTATGCATGCATTCTAATAGATCTAACATATAATAGATCTCACAGAATTATCCATTCATCCATTCATAGTCTAACTACTTACATAAGGTAACATGCAATCAATCACAACACATAACATAGGTGTTACCATGGTTCACCCCCTCCTAAGCTACGTCCACAAAGATATGGCTTCTTATTCTCTTTTATTTATAATAGTGTAATAGATGGTGTCATGTGCACTACAATTATGATCATACAATCTCAAAACAGGTTCCACAATCCTCTATGAGGATGACTAGATCACACCAGGCTCCTCAACCTACGATCTAACCCTCAATATCTAGCTACTTGACTCTCCTACAACTCAACATCTTAAAAAAATGGTATTAGGTCTTACAATAGTTTCCTTAACCAAACAGAACAAAACTTAGGAACAACCAACCCCGACCTAAACCTCCTAGGTACTTATTTATATTAATTTTCAGCTTATTCATCGTCACAATATCTTACAAAAACCTTAAACCTATCGTGGTTAGGGTTTCCTGCATGCACGCCTTGCATGCTTTCCTCCTTTGCATGTAGATTTTCCTTGCACGTGTTGTTTTTCCTGCTAGCTGTCTTTTTCCAAATTTAAGCTTTAATTTCCAAAAAATTGACTCTTCCTCAAAATCATCCTATGCCCAACAGCCCCCCAACACTGACATGTGGTTCGTCCAGAGCCACCTAGGAAGTACACACTCACTTGAAAACCTATGCTAGGCTGTGGAACTTGTCTGCAAGTTCCATTCCTCTTTTCTAGACCTACATGACCTTCTTTGCAAGCATTTATAATGCATGCTCTCTGATATCCTCCTAGATCATTGTTGTCCACTCTGTCCATGCTTGCACCATGTTCTTCTTATCCTCCTCCAACTGCACGATCATCTGCATTGCTTGTTCTTGAAGGGGTTCCATCTGCACCTTTATTTCTTGCCTCTGTGTATGCGTTGCTTTTAACTCTGCTTGCAACTTCTTCATATCTTGCATTCCTTTTAGATGCTATGTGATGCTCATTGTCTTTTACCTCTGCTTGATGTCCTGGATCGTTGCGCTTATCCTTTCTTCCTCCTGGTCCCACTACTGGACCTGCTCGTCTTCCTTCAACGTTGTCCAAAGATGCATTTCTCTGTGGAATAATATGGATTCTGTGATGACTTGTTTCTCCATTTCTTCTAGTGGGAGTGCATCTTCTGCTTTCCTCTGCTCTTAGACCTCAGGTGGGGTCGTGGGATTGAGATTCTCTTTGAGGTCCTCAATATCTTTCCTGAATTGGTCAATTGTCTACGTAATGAGGTTTCTTCTTTTTGCTACCTACACATTTTTGGGGATTCAGTTGTATGTCGTTCTCAATCCCTACTCTAGCTTGTCTGCACGTTTTTTCTCCTCTTCCTTTTCAACATTCAAATAGTCGCATGTGATCTAGAGCATCTCTGTGGCCCCTCTTCCGACCTCTATATTTGTGGCATCTGCGTGACTCTTAGATTGTACTTCCTGCATGACACTATCTTGTACACCATATAAGTCCTTTGTGGGGATCAATGCCATCACCAGCTCCACTTGTTACACCTCTTCTAGGGGTTTATGCATTGTCTCCTGATCGAATTTGATCATTTAACGCATTATGGTGAATGTTTCCCTCTCCTGGACAACAAGATGCAGAGTCTCTTCGCTCTTTTTCTACGCAGATGACCTATGTGTCCTCTCTTGTGGTTTCACAGTGGCCAATGGTTCTACTCGGCTCCAGAGTTGTTGAAAATTGTTGTGTACCTCTAGGATATTAGCCATAATCTCTTCCCTCGACGCCACTACAGTTCTTACTACTTCCTCACTCCTGTCTTGGACCTTGTCCACGACAAGCTATGCATCATCCCATGTGAGGGTGATGTCGAGGTCCTCTATCTCATACTTCCTCTTCTTTCTTGTGTCTTTTCCCTGTGCAATATTTATTTCCGTCTGTGAGGGTTGCACCTTTGTTGTTGTTCCTTGGCTTGTTTCCTTTGGAGCCTGTGTTGTCTCCTTTCATGCAGTCTGTGGTCGACTTCCTGTTCTCATTGATGTGGGTGTTCTCCTTGGCCTTTTTGGTACTACACTACTCCCCCTTGGTAGGGTTTGTGTTGTGGTTGTCCTAGTGTTGTAAGCCCGACTACCTATTCGGGCTAACAAGCCTGCTTCGATCATCTCTTTGGGCTTTGAGGACTACATCGTGCCTTTCCTTGCGTCTATTTTTTCTATTGGAAGCTACCACTATGCAGGACAATACTTGATAATCAACTCAGCCTCTTCCTTGATGATGCAATATTGCATCTTCAACCATTCCTTCTTGGGATTCTTTGTGGCTTGGTTTCATAGGTGATGTCGGGATGCCTTGAATTTAGCTATCCCTTCTTTCTGTTGTGCGACCTCCATCAGTATGTGCCATACGTTTATTTTTCGTTGTTGGATTTATTCTAGCAGCATGGAAAACATAGTGTTGTTTTCCTGGTGTTTCTTGTTATCTTTCACCCAACGAAGAGATTCGTACCTAGATGCATATCATTTCCCTACCATGTCTAGGAATGATGAGAACTTAGGCTCTCACCACCCTGCCAGATCTATCAATATTATAAACCAAGAGTAATGGAACTCAACTCCGTTGTCTTGTGCGTTGCGGAATTCAAGTAGGAATTGGTTCAACATGTATGATGCCCAACTGAACACCATCCCCTTCGCACACTATGCTACTACTGCAATCACTCCTGCTGGCACTTCCTCTTTCCGACATTTTCTTAGAATCTTGCACGCCATTAGCTTACTGGAGAATCTTGTGGCATCCTCGTTGATTTCTTTGATGATGATGCCTCTATTCCCCCTGGCCGTGTCGAACTACACCTTTACTTGTTCCGCCATTTCTTTCTCGCACGCATTGTTTTATAAAAAGTCTTCCGATTGTGCACCCACTGTAGGCAGTCCTCTTATTTTGGAAATTAATTCCACGTCAATCTATATTGGTCTGTCCATCCAAAGAATGCCTCAATGGACCTGGGAAACCAACTTATTAATGCACAGACCGAAATTCTTACCATGCCCAAAATCCAGTATGTCAAAGAGGTTCATTATACATGAGTTACACAACCTTGTAATACACTACGTGAGCTCTAGCACTAGTCTTCCTATGGGTCCAATCTCTCATGTGTTAATCATATAGTTTTCCTCAGCCAATTCTGGAAATTTGGCCGACTCACGCATGTCATGGTCCACGTACCTCAACCTTCATACTTTTCCCAATGTGTCATCGACAGTGGGGACTGCGTCTAGAAGGAATGGAAGGGTAATTTCCATATTGTCAAGGGTCTTTCTTTTCTACCCTGCAGCAGACGTGCTTGCCTCTGTGACTTATGTGCCCTCTTCTTCCCTGACTGACTCTGGCTGGTTGGTGATGTCTTCGACTAGTACTTTTTCTTTTTCTTGGGACTCTTGCGGTCCCAATGTGTCAACTGGTCTCATAGGCACCTTAGGGTTAGGGTTTGAACCCTCATTTCCAGCCCTAGGGCTCTGTCCTATCTCCCCTTGTTTTGTTGTGGGGAGATCTTCCTCAACCTGTGTCAGGCTAATCGATTATGGGTCTGAGGTGGTCGCATCCTCGAGCTCAACTATGTTCTACGGTTGTTGTATTTGTTCCTTGCACCTTTGTCCCTATCGAGTGACCCAGACAAACTGTCCCAACGACCCAAACTTTGGTGGAGTCATCATTTGCAACTGTTATAGTCTTGGCTTGCTACTTCACCAATTTGAAACTAGGGCACGAGTTTTCTTTCTCACTCTGAGCTTGAAATTTGCTAAGTGTTTAATAACTATCCACTTTTCCGCCTTTTATAGACTGGGTTATGTTCACTTTTACCAGTTTGCATGCATTTGCACCAAGTTCACTTTTTACTGCACATGGTCTTCTGATGTTTGTTACGGTAGTTACTGCGCACAACTTTTCCCCATTGTTTTTGTATTTTTTGTCTTTACTAGTTTGGTATTTATTTTTCCTTCTTTTCCTTCTTTTGTATTTATTTTTCTCATTTTTCTCTCTTAACTTCTACTATAGTACACTATGTACCTGTCTTTCTTACTGCGTTGTAACTTTTAAGTGGTAGGATATAGACTATCCCTGTATAGTTTTAGTCAACTCCCATTGATCATTCCTTTCATCTCTTCTCCTGCCAGATCCTTTAACTATACATATCCCACATCTATGGTAGTCTTGACTTCATAGGGCCCTAACCAATGCACTATGAATTTACCAGGATGTTGAAAAAATTTGTTGTCGTAGAGAAAGACTAGGTCTCCTTCCTTGAAGCTCTTCCTCTTGATATGTTTTTTATGCCAAGATTTGTCTCTTTCTTTATGTACTTCTTGGTGAAATCCTACCAGAATCCTATCCTCTTCCATCTCCATTAGTTGATTTAATCTTTCATTTACTGCACCTCTTTCTATCATGTTGGTGATTGTTTCTATGTGCAGGCTGGGTACCAAGAATTTCAGTGGTACCACTGCTTCTTTCCCATACACCAACCTGAATGTTGTATGTCCTGTCAACTTCTTACATGTAGTCATGTATGCCCATAGTACTACTGGCATTTTCAAGTCCCAATCATCCCTGTTGACATTGAAAATATTTGTCAACGCATTCTCCAGGATCTTATTGAAGGCTTCTATTATTCCATTTGCTTGAGGATGGTATGGTTTACTCTTATGATGATTGACTTCAAACTCCTCAGACATAGCCTTGATAATACTATTGATTAAGTGAGTTCCTTGGTCACTCATCAAAATCCTTGGACATCCAAATCTAGTGATCACTTTCTCAAACAATAAGTGTATTGTTGTCTCTGCATTGTAGTATTTTACTGGTGTTGTTCTACCCATCTTGTTAAGTATTATGTTTCAGTAATGATATATCTTACTCTAAACTTATTTATGGTGGATTATTGGGTCCCAAAAAGTCTATTGCCCATTTTTCAAATACCTGCAAAGTTACTTGTGGTGTTAGCGACATATCATCCATTCTATTAGGTTTACCTACCCTCTGATAGACATCACATCTTTGGAAATATTCCTTAGCATCTCTGTGAACTGTTGTCCACCATATTACTGTGCGCAATACCTTCTGTGTGATAGTTTTTCCTACATACTGTCCTCTAGCTATTCCCTCATGAGCTTCTGCCAAAATCCTATGCCTTTCATGTTCTAGTACACATCTTTTCAAAATGTTGTCTGCGCCCATTTTGTATAAGTGTCCTGCAATCAGTTGATAGTTTTTAGGTATGACTACTAGATTCTTCTTCCACGCAATTTTTAACTCTTGTGATGCATTCCCTGTAATCAAATATTCAATGATGTCAAAAACATATTCGTCAACTACTTGGACTGAAAATAACTGTGCATCAGGGAAGTTGTCTTCTAAGTTGGTAGGCTTGTCTCCATTGGTTACACATTGTTCAGCCCCCAAGATATTCCCTACTTGATTGAGAACCTCATTGTCTCTCTTATATGAGCTTACCTTTGGTGGAGGATTGAAGTGGTGGAGGCCCAACTAGAAGGGACTTAGTTTCTCGGTTCCGAACCGTGGCGACACAGAAGTTTGTAATTCATTCACTTATGTTGATTACATTTTAATAGAAATACTCTTTTATGGTCCAAATAATTTCTTGAAAATATTTGAATTGTTATTCCATGGGAATATTTGTTATGAATATTAATGGATTATGCTATTGAATGTGCTAACTTTATATATTATCACCATATGCTTGTGTTTCTTGGTTGTTGAGGACAAGTTGCAGGTATATTGTTTTGAATCAAGTGCTCAACGATGGACTTCATCGAACGTTTGAACGAGGTAGGCACTTTATATTGTTTTGTTAGCATATTGTTTTATATAACATACTTGAGATTAGAGTTTATTTCTGCAGTAATTTCCGTATGTTGTGGCTTACTCCATTCCATCGAGAGATTTTCCTTGTAACAAAATTGGCGACCATACTGGGGAAGAATCTTATTTTCGGGGTTCAGAGTGTTTTTCTCCTTTGATTGCTCTCTTTTATATTGAGTTTCTTGTCGTATGATTTCTTGATAGCCTCTATTCATTGTGAGTCTGAGTTTCTTAGCCGTATCCTTTACCTGGAAATGTTTTAATACATATGCGTGGGCTTTACCTGGCAGTTGCATACATACACGTGTTATCCTTTTGCAAGAGGTGTATATACGTGGTTTTCTCCTGAACAGTCATGTACATATTTCTTGTGTGCTTGGTTGCCGATTTTGATGTTTGTTGGGTAAGTTTTGATGTTTGTTGAGTCTTCTTAGGTCTCTGTTATGATTGTTAAGTGCCTGCAGAGTGATAGGAAACTTGGTTGAATTTTCGGGGGGGTTCCTTTCTCATCATCATTTTCATTGATTGTCCTTTCATCTTTGGATGGTTGTTTCCTTCTTGATATCCTACTTGGTTTGTCTCTGATTGCATTCAGTAGAATCTTTTTATCAATCTATTGTTCAATCCTTGCATTTTCATTCTTTTATATCAAAAATACAAAAATATTAAGCCTTTTTCATTGTTGGCATTTGATCTTTTGGGTTCTTGTCATTGATATTAGTACATGTATGGAAAGATTGCATTTTATTTTGAACTGCAGAATTAAATTGAAAATTGCATTTTGAAAAACTTATCATTTATTGGGAATTGAAGTTAGGAATTTTCATTTTATTCATATTCATTTATTTTACTTGTTGATTCATAACATCATCAGTTTCACTACCATGCATTTTTTAGTAAGAAAGGCCACTAAAAGCAACGTTGATAATTAAAAATTGATTAGAAAGAATTTTATTTTCTAGGGTGCACAAACTAGCTTAGGATTTAGAGCCTTGGAAATTAATTTGTCAGTAAACTTCTCCATGGCTATTAAATCAACATATGTGTCTGACTAAGGGAGTGGTGAAATCCATTGTATAATTGGTGACATCAGGAGGCTCCTCTTACACCAGAGTTAAGCATGAGGTTGTGTGAGGTTGGTTGAGGGGATATCCCCCCAATACCTTCTTAGTGTCAAATATATTTTTGGGGATCTATTCGTAAATGGGGATCTTTTTAGTACCTTAAACTCTGTGAGAGGCAGTGATTTCAAGGTTTTGGGATTTGTTTCCCTGCCCATATGGTGGACTTGAATTGCAAATGTTCTCTTGTGCACCAATTATATCGTGGTTGCTTAGTTTCTTGACATATGTACCACATAGGTTACTTGCAGAGGTTATTTTGTAGGTACCCTGGGTCAGATAAGGGTCGGAAAACACACATCCTTTATGGAGGATTACCTCTCTAGGGGGATCTGACTGACTGGTTGTTAAGCCCACGAGGGCCCTTATAACTGATTCTGATACCTCCAATCTTTTGCAGGGAGTCTCAAGCCCCTCTTGGGTGAGGAATACCTACTTTAGGGAGGGAGGCCCCTTTCAACCACTTTATCCTATTTGTGTGCATATTGTCCTTTTGTTTATTTTGGTGTGCTCTTTGATTACTAGTTGGCCTTAGGATTTGTTTTAATATCTCAAGTATTGATTCATCATGGAGCCAGACTAGCTTCCCCGCATATCTCGCCGCTTGTTACGATTGCCACCGCATATTGAGTATTTTCCTTCTAAAAGGCATAAAGTTATCAAACATGGTACATACACCTCCACTTACCAGACTTGTGATCATACAAGGATGAGTACTGAATCAATTCAGAAAGATACTGGGAGTCCTTCAACCCCCATACCCACTATAGTTAACAACACTCCTTCGACAACTTCAACCACAATGATTGTAGTGTCGGAGGTTCCTATCATCACTCATGCTCGTCCTATAGTGAATGCTCAACCTATAGCCATGAACCATTTTGGGTCCCTTTGTCACTCATCGAGCTATAATATTCAGTCCATCCCTACAACCTCTATCCATTTTTCTTATGGTATGCCTAATTTCACATCACAATTTCCATCCTCCATCTCAACATCTAATCTGAATACTAGTATTACACTCGGGGGCATGGATCCTTCACATAATCCATTTTCATTTGGTGGTGCTCATATCCCACAAACGACTCCTACAGTTGGAGGCCTTACTCCTTTTCACCCCGGGTCTAATCCTGGTCCTAATGCTCTTAGATGGAGTGGTCAACTTGGAGGACAAGTTGTTTCTTACAGTCCATCCTTTACACCTACCTCCTCTGTAATGATTCCGAACAACATGTTTGGCATGACGAATCCACCTTTATCCTCCGTATTCACACCCGAAGGACGTCAGTTTCATACCTTGGGCAACCCCCAACCTGGAGCCACTCCAACTGGGGGAAATTTTTAAAACCCTCATCATAACATCCCTACTGGAATGGTTCCCTACCAACCCTTCATGAATCAATTTGGAGGAGGGTCTTACAATCCCGGATAGGGCCATGGTGCATACTAGAACCCTGGATGGGCTACGGTTCCCCAACAACAATATTCTCAGGAGCTTGGGGCCAGATGACGCAACCCCATCTCCCTTTCAATCTACTAGTATTTTCTAGATTAATGAATGACCCTCTAATCCATGATCCGACATGTCCCCCCGTCCCCACCAAGATTCCTTTGGATATTCCAAAATTTGAAGGAAAGACTAGTGAGTATCCTAGTGATCAAGTCACTACTTTTCACCTTTGGTGCTCTTTGAACTCCCTTAACGATAATTATATTCATTTAATATTGTTTCAACACACCCTCACATGGGTCACCATGAAATGGTATATAGAGCTACCATAGGGGGTGTATGTAACTTTTAATCAAATCATTTTAGTCTTCCCCAACCACTTATAATTCTCAGTTCATTATGATGCTGACATAGAAATTATGTCGGCCTTCCGTCAAGACAAATCCACTCATATCTCAGATCACATCCAAGAGTGGTGTAGACAGAAGAGGTTGATCAAGGCTTACATACCTCCAGAATTCCTGCTAGAGTGGTTCCTTAAGTCTCTACAGCCTTATATTTTGAAGGATGTTTCTACATCCAGGGTTACATCCGAGGAAGAAGCGATTTTTAAATCCAGACAATTATATCTTATATATGCTCAGTTTTGGATGTTATACGAGATTCTTCTATATGCACCAAGGTTAAACTATGACCCTAGAAAAAATCCTGGCCCTCATGCCAATGACATTGTAGGTTCCGCCAATGTGAAATCTGCAGACTTGGTAACAAGCCAATTGAAAGAGTTGTCTCTAAACCAGTCTGTAGGAGGGCCAACTTCGTCTATTTCGTCCACTCCCACTTAGTCAGTGGATGTACATTATGTGAAATAGTCGACCAACCTGAATGGTAACCAACAACTAGGAGGGAATAAAAAGAAAGAACGTGGTAACAATCGTAAGGGTGGGAAGAATAATAATAAACCCAAGGACAATAGTAATAATGAGAATTCGAATAATAATGCTCGTGAGGGAAAGAAAGAAAGGCAGAAGGTGAAGTTTCCCTGCAATCTTTTTACAGATGATCACCTTACCCACTTGTGCCCCAAACTTGCGGAGGTTGCGAGGATTTTATCTCTCGCCCCTATGCTGACTAATCCTTTTCCACATAATCAACACATGGCCTCGAGCTCCGTGAATGCCAGAAATGCAGTGAGTGGGAGTCAAAACCCACCGACACAAGACAGTGACCATATATGCATCAATATGGTTAAGTCTAAGGTTAATGTAGCCACTCAGTCTCGTGATTACAGTTCTTCACAGACTTTACATGGTATAGAGTATCCCCCTCCTCCAGATACACCTTTACAAATCGAAAAACCAGAGCCCCCACCTCGTATTCCGAAAGGAGTACTCAAGCACTCTACCCATAATACTAATGCTAGAGCCGCCCATAATTACTCTATTGTTGAGGATCTGGGTCAAACCACTTCTGCGATGTCATCTCTGAAGGTACTCCAGACGTGTCCTTCATAGAGGAATTTATTTTTATCTACGTTAGGAGATCTACATCCCAGTGGCTCTAAATTTATCAAGTTTGACATCACGGATGTGAAACCTCTCATGCATTACCATGTGACATTACAAATCCATATGAGTTACTCAAAGTATACCATCAAACGTATTGTTGTTGATGAAGGCACTGCAACATGCGTGATGTCCTTGTTCTGTTGGAAATCCCTCGACTCTCTGACCCTTTCTCAATCTCCGACCATTTTGAATTATTTTGATAGTCATTCTTTCTTCCCTCATGATATTGTTTCTACCTTCCTAGTCCAGTTAGGTGGGAAGACGGTGGAGTTGGATGTCAAGGTAGTTGATGCGCTCCTCGACTATAACTTGTTACTAGGACACAATTGGACTTATGCTATGACTGCAATCGTATCGTCTGTCTTTCGTACTCTTTTCTTTCCTCACGATGGGAAGATCATGACAATTGACCAATTTTCGTTTGCGTATGCTAGCCCCAATGCATCAGTTGGACTGTCGATCCCCGTGATCAACAATTCTCAGCCGACAACTGAGAAAAATGACGTCAGAATGTATTCATCCCTTATGGGTAACTTCAACTTCATGGCATCGGTTCATCATATTTACGCCATGTCCAGTAGGTCTGCCTCTTCAATGCGGTATGTTCCTTTCCACACTTCATATTTTAACGATCCATGGACCCTACCTTCCTTGACTATGTCTTGTGAAGTTCAATTACATATTGGAATGTCTATGCCACTATCGAAAATGGAGATAGCATATCAAGTTTTTATTGACTCTTCTGTTGATCCAAATCTTGTTACCTCGCAGACAGACGAGGAGGATCCTTTTCTCGAGCCCGTATGGGCCACTTCATCATATTTTTCACGTGAATTCCTCGATGATACTTTACCCTCAGATGAAACAATCATAGAGGCCATGAATGGTTTTGATAGGCCATGGGATGATATGCACCATCGCTCTTATTTTCTCCCAGAGCTTGCTAGAATCGAACAAGATGATTTTAGATCTACCTTGATAGAGATAGTCGGTCACGCCGTATATCCACTTGATACGCATGAAATTTATGCCAAAGGAAACATAGCGAGTATCTATCCTACCGTCATGATCAATATCTCTTGTATTCCTGGCAAGATTGAAAATGTATACATTGGTGAAGATTGTTCGCTAGAAAAATTATGATCTACACCAAGATCTTCAAATAATTCTGCGATGTATGTGCTTGGTCATATGAAGAGATGACAGGAATCGACCCTCGAATTTTCTAACATGAAATTAAAACCTACCCGGATTCTAAACATGTTCGACAACGACTTAGATCTATCAATCCTAGGAAGGCCCCTGCTATTAAGGCAAAGGTAGAAAAAATGCTTAACGCTGGCTTTATCTAACTAGTTCCCTTGAATGAATGGGTATCCAATCTCGTTCCTGTGAATAAAAAACAAGGAACCATCCGTGTATGCATGGATTTTTGTGACCTAAATAATTCATGTCCCAAAGACAACTTCTCGACAACCTTCATTGATCATATTCTCGATGAATGTGCAAGAATCGAAGTTTTTATTTTATGGATGGATTTTCAGGGTATAACCAAATTCAGATTAATCCCAAGGACCAACATAAGAAGGAATTTATTTTTCCTTGGGGTACATTCGCATACCGACAAATTCCTTTCGGCCTTAAGAATGTTAGAGCAACCTTCCAATGAGATATGACCTTCACATTTCACGATCTCAAACATATATTCGAATCCTATCTCGACGATCTCGCTTCTCACTCTTGTAAGAGAGTGGATCACCCTACACACCTTCAACTAGTTTTTGAAAGATGTCACCATTACCGCATCTGTTTAAACCCTCATAAATTCATCTTTTGCATTAGGTCTAATTGACTTCTAGGATTTTTAGTCTCTGATACTAGGATCATGGTGGATCTGTTAAAGGTTGAGGCAATACTTTGACTACCTGCCTCGCGCACTATTTTCCAACTTCAAGGTTTACAGGGGAAAGATAACTTTTTACGACGGTTTATAGTGAACTATGCCAATATTAATAAGGGTTTCATGTGTCTCTTAAATAAGGGAACTCCTTTTATCTAGGATGAGCGAGCCCAGGAATCCTTCGATGCTTTGAATAAAGCCTTGGTATCGATGCCTCTACTGAAGTATCTAGATTACGGTAGAGATTACTTGCTTTATATCGCCGCATCCAAAGAGATAATTGGTATGGTGTTGGTTCAGGAGGATGACGAGCTCTATGAGCATGTCATTTACTATCTTAGTCAAAACTTATTCAATCCTGAACTCAAATATTCTCATGTCGAAAAGATAGCTTTGGTTGTCGTTCACGTAGTTCAACGATTACGACACTATATATTGCTTTGAAAAAATATTATGGTTGTCGATGTAAACCCGTTTCAATACATCCTTACTTATCGTATCATAGGGGGAAAATACAATAAATGGATTGTCATTTTAAAAGAATTTGGTCTCGATTTTTCCTCTGCGAAGTCCAAGAAATCGCTAGTTTTTGCAGAGTTAATATATGACTTCCCTCGGTTAGATGAGGATGTTATTCATGTTGATTCATTTGTGGATGAACACATTTTCATTTTCTCGTCATCATAACCTTGGTATGGCCATATTGTTGTCTATATTCAAAGTTTGAATTTCCCTCAGCATCTCTCAAGAGATGATCGATGACGTATACGATACCAAGATAAGAACTACCTTATCGTCGACGACACTTTCTATCACCGAGGAGTAGACAACATCTTGCATCGTTGCTTGAATCATTAAGAAGTTGAGTCTATTCTGAATGACTTCCACAGTGGGGCTTGTGGTGGTCATCTATCCGGGCTTGCGACAACCCACAAAATTTTGCGAGTCGGTTATTTTTGGTCATCTATTTTTAAAGACTGTGTCGAAGCAGTTAAGAAGTGTCGCCCCTTCCAGGTGTGCACTCGGAATATGCGCTCGCATCCATCCCCTCCCCATCCATTTGTTACCATCGGTCCCTTCACCAAATGGGGGGTGGATTTTGTGTATTACAACCCAACTTCTATTGGGGGGAATCAACACATTATCCTGTTTGTAGCATACTTTACTAAGTGGGTCGAGGCCATGCCTACAAATAAATACGATGGTAATACTTCTGATTTCTTCATGTTCAATCAAATTATATCCAGGTGTTATCACATGTAGTTGTTATGGGTCAATTCATCCTTAGATTTTTTATTTTTTATCCTTATCCTTGTTTAAGTTTTACTTTTGATCTCCTCCTTATGGTTTTCTTAGGTCTTAGCACAAATACATTAAGTTTGATGTTGGCCCATACCTTTTTTTTATGTCTTCATCCCATCACAATATTAGATGCCACCACTAGCCTTACATGTCAACACTTCCGCTATGCGCATAAACCCCTCCACTTTGTCCCTCTACCTGTTAGTTGGTCAAATCAAATTTGTTTTAGTACGTTGTTGGAACAGGGGCAGACCCAGGGTTCAATGCTTCAACAACACACCAAAAAAACCCTAACTATCGGCCCTTTCAAGAACACCTACGAAGCAGATGAAGTCTCCCCCAAGGTATAGGCGGGGGGGGGGGGTTGCAGGACTCAAGTGTCTACGACCTAGTTGGGACACAGATCTATGATTACAACACTTTAACAAAGAACTTAGATAACAATATGCATTAAGTTATGATCCTTATTCACATCGCATATTAACCCTTACTACARATCAACGCAGTAGTAATCAAGAGTATGCACATCTAATCATTTAGAACATAGCATAAACTAGGATCTAGCATTTATTCATGTATAAATAACTAAGCATTAATGGATCTACTTATCACACATCAAGAACAGTGCACTAAGAAAAAATCATGAACAACATTGCACGAAGCACAATAACACAAGATATACATGGTTCACCCCAGCGTGGGGCTACGTCCACCAACTCTTCTTCTTATTTATTGATATTCAATCTTTCTTACATTCTTCTAATCATGTGCACAAAGCCACAGAGCCACTCCGCAAAGGATAGGAGATATGCATGCACCTCGCTAGATCCTCCTTCTCCGAGTTAGGTCAAGGCACAAATACAACTCCTCGATATCACAAAGCCTCTTACAATCACTTGCACTTAACTCTGCAAGCCTTAACACATCTTCTTGCACAAAGTTGATTACAAATACTTGCACATAGCTAACTCTAGCACTTCGCCACAAGTCGCTTCTTACATTTCCTAGCTACTTATTTATACATTACAAAAGGCCTAAACATGGGTAAACCATGGGTCAACATCCCATACCCATTACATAAACCCTAAAACCCAAAAATCCCATAAAAGGGTGAGATCTCACGATCTCCTCTTTGCCTGGGAACTCCGTCTTCGACCAGCTTGTCAAAGTCCCAAAAATGATCAAACATGACCAACGTTTCCTCAAAACTTGGTTGAGGGCCAACAATCCCCCAACACTCATTTGTGACTCATCCTGAGTCATTCTGATCTAGGAAATATTGCTTCTAAGGCCTCGAGCTTACCTTGAGCTGCCTCAACTTGCTGCTTCGCTAGAGTCTCCTACTTGGCGAACTCCTGAATAACTTTCTTGGAGGCAGGCCCTTCCACGTGTTGTTCCACTGTTGCGACCACCTATTCCAACTATGATCCTTGTCCCTCTATCTCTTCAAAACGTGTGCAGGCTTCATCCTGCACTGGATGGAGTCTTTGTGTCACCTCCATAACTTTTTTCTGGATGGTAGTGACCTATTGTTGAACTACGAGTTGCTCCTGCGACCTCTTCATATTCTCCACTACAGTAAGAAGCTTCATCTGTGCTTGTACAGTCGACGCTTATTGCTTCGCCTCCTGGAGCTATGCCTCCAATGTCCTCAGCTCCCGGTCTTAGGCAAGGCACTCATAGGTCTGTGAACTTCGATTACTTATTTTCTTACATTCTGAGGCCAACGCCATGATTCTTTCTACTGCACTCCTGACAGTTTCTTCCCTCTGATTCTGCACACCTTGCGGAGTGCTCGACACCACTTGAAGTTCTAAATATACTACTCTCTATTGGAGCTGTTGAATGGCTTCAGTGAGCTTCACCACTTGGATATCGACTGTCTCTTATTCCATCTGTTTCAATCCCGACACAAAGCGAAGTGTTGTAGTCACGGCTTCCTTGACCTTAGTCTGCTTCACGAGCAGTTGTTCTTTCTCTTTCTGAATTTTCTTTCTTTCTGTTGGATTACTGAGAGGGGGGGGTGAATTAGTAATAGCATAATTATAATCCTTTTTCTTCAAATGTTATATCAATGTAGAATTATTATCCAATAATGATCAGTAAGAAATAAACAATCACACACATACACAGTACACTAGTGTTTTACGTGGAAACCCAAATCGAGATAAAACCACAGAATGTTTTTTCTTATATGTCTTGAAGAATTACATTCATTGGAAGCACCAACTTCCTTTGTTTTCTAGCTGCAACTGGAAGGAGGCTCCAACCCCATAGTTTCTCAGGCTACAACCTGAGGGAAGCTCCAAATCCCCAATTCTCTGGCTACAACCAGAAGGAGGCTACAACCCCCAATGTTCTCCGGCTACAAACGGAAGGTGGCTACAACCACATGTCCTTTCCCCGTCCTACCACCCTGAAGTAGAAGTAGAATGATGGAACCACTGTCACACTATCACTGTGATATATACCGTTGTAACCCTGTACCAATAAATCTGAACCATGCATCAACTTGTACCTCAACCTGTAATCAACCTGTACCATAAACAAGTGCATTAACCATGCACCAACCTGTAATCAACCTGTACCATAAACAAGTGCATCCAACCATGTACCAAGTATGTATCAATCATGTGTCAACTACTAAGCAACTATGACTCATCAATATGTACCAACATCATCGACTATACACCTATGTGTGCCAACTCATCAACTACTTGTCTCAACCATGTACTCAACATGTACCACAACAAAAAGCCCTCATCAATTTCATCATCCAAATCCGATTTTTAGCTCTATAATATACCTGGTGTATATGATCACATTCATGCAAACCTTCCTTGACTTTAAAAACAAGAGACTAGCATTTTCATCAAACTTTTCTTTAGTCTCACATGCCTAGTTTTGGATTAGTCAACAACCCTAAATTGATGTAATCATAACTTTGAACCTGTAATGTATAAATATCTAAAACTAATACACAATGTTCTTCAGTGTGTTTTATGCAATTCTTCCAAGTGTCACTACTTGGAACCTCTCATAAAAGGAGTTATAGCAAAAATGGCATACCTTGTTGAATTTTGTCTTATTCTAGAGAGCGACCTTGTAGAGCGTTCCTCGCACAAAATATTTGATGAATTGATCTGAAACTGTTACACAGTATAATAAATACTATACCCTAACAAACACATTTGGTCTCACTGAATTTGGATCTGTTATGAAGAAGTTATGATGTTTTTACCCAAAACACTTGATTTTGACTAGTTTCAGGACTGGCCACAAACCCTATTTTCCACGGAGTGTAAATCCCAAAATACAACGACCCAGAAGATAAATTTTTTACCACATATACTTGGATATGTTTTCTCATTTTATAGCAATTTCACGGTTTGAATCATTATAGAAAAAAAGTTATAGCGAAAATGGTGAGATGACCTGTAAATAACATACCTTAGAAAGCACCATCAAAAGAATTTATCCTTCCTTGCATTTCGGCCTTTTTTTCTTCACCTTCACTCAGAATTCCGGTTTAGATATCCTTGGTTACCTTAGACACATATAGATATTCAATATGCTCAAGTGTGATTCAAATGAGAGATGCTTGTCTCTTATTTATATTCTCCAAGTAGCTTCCTTAAAAACATCTTCTAGGTCACTTGGCCCACTTTCTTTATTTTAGGGTTGGGTCCACTTCTAATTTCTCCATTAAATTTATTATTGAAATAATTTATTTTGTATTCACTTTGAATTATAATACACTCATCACTTCACTTGATTATTTACCTTTTAAAATCTCTTAAACCACTTTGACTACTTTGACCTTTTGGGGCTTCTAGATGACATATGAGGGTCTTCCAACTTCGTAAGGCCATAACTCTCAAACCTTGAAGAGTTAAGTGACATTCTACATACCACCAGAAATGGCTTGACATGTACTATCCATATAGAATAGTATTATCTGAAAATATATCAAAAATCATACCGCTACTCATCAAACAAACTTGGGTCCATTACCCAAACCTGGGGTCTCCAACTTCTCATGGCCATAACTCTCGAACCGTGAGGAATTATGTGACGTTCCACATACCACCGGAAATGACATGACAAGCACTATCCATCTACGATATGTTTCCTGACAAATTCATTTTCCTTCATCTCATTATTCCATAATTAAGCATGGGTTCCCTTACTCCACAAAGCGTCTTCCCGTGAGGGCTTTCACCATAAGGGGACCACTTTGGAGTTCATCCATATTTGCTTCTTATCAACCAACAACCAACCTTAATCATTACTTTCCTCTTCAAACTTTTCTCTAATGTCATCTTTCTCTTACTATGCAACTCGAAGTTTCTCTAGGTCCTCCTCCTTTTCTTGCCTTAAGGTCTCTGTGGCTTGCTCCTTTTCTTCTTAGACTCGACGAAGTCGAGCTCTGTCACATCTGCTAATCTGCGTAATTGGATGGGATCATCCCCCAATTCTATATTTTATGTTGAGGATGGCGCAGTAGACACTACGTGGGTTGAATGTATAGCTTGTCAGATGTCTTTGAGCTCCTTATCTATTATGTCATACATTGACTCATGTTTTGATCCATGTCTCTGCAAGATTTCTTCTGAAGCATCCTCGACGGTTTTGATGATGAGCTCGATGTCATCCACGGTGAGCACATTCCATGACTGAGGCTTATTAGCTCGGGAATTATTTTGCGCTGAAGGTTTCTTCGGGCAAACCTTCATTTTTTTTTATGTCTCGACCTCTGTAAGGGGATCCTTTGGCGATGTCACTTCGACCATTTCTTGCTTGTCTTCTTCCCCTTCCTCCTCTTGTTTTACTTTGTCACCTCCTCCTCCTCTAGGTGAGTCAGGCACAATTTCCTCCGACGTGTTTTCTATGTCCTGCACTTCTTCCTTTTTCTTCTTTTTCTTTGCGCTGCTCGGTCCATCATACTCAGTTCGGGTGACCACGGGACTTCCGATGAGGTCAAGGTCGGAGAGTTCTGCATCTTCGACTGGTACAAGGAATTTGGCTGGCCATTCCTTGGTTATGTCCTCCATGTCTTTGTCGGTCAATTTATAATAAGATTGTAGCTCCTCTTTACTTTCGTCCTTGCACGCAGTGATGTGGATGAAGTGGCGGTCTGCGTGGAACTTCGCTAGTGGCATGTATGTGTGTAAGGTGTTCAGAGTCATTCAGGGGAATAATTCAATGGAGAACTTGAGTTTTAGATAGTAAGCATGGAACACCACATTTGATTGTCATTTCTTCTCCATATCGCTCGTATACCACAAAGTGGTGAACCTCGCAGCCAATGGCTCCGATGGTTCGACTTATGAAAATTTCGCTCCCTCCGGCATCTCCCAAGCGACAAATTCAATGAGAATCAACAACCAACTAAATTGAAACTTGTAGCCTTGGTCCTCTACTTCGCGTTAGTCCTTCTCCAACTCGTTGACAAGGTAGCTCACCCAGTTCATCTACATCCCTTCGACACACTTCCCTGCGAGGTCAACTATGAATCCTATGACTTGTGTCGGTCGGGTCTTTCTGAAAAGATTTCTAATGATCAACTGACAAGCTAGGCACACTGTGCCATCCTAGATAGAGGATACCTTATATCATTACTTCCCCTTCTCCACATCGCCATAGGTCTCCTTGATCGGTTGTGCCAGGGAGTGATCTACATCCTTCCCTGGGTAGAACTGGTGAGGGTCTGGTCCTTGCATGCTCAATCCAGTGGTCAGGTGGATCAACATCAGATCCACAGTCACGCGCCTATATAACCATAGATAACCTCCATGGTAGCACGATAGGAGGAGTGTGACATTCCCAAAAACAAATTATTTTTGAATTTGAAATTTGTTAGCAAAATTATTTCGTTTTTGGTAAATTCGAAATTTGGAAAAATTTTCCCATTTATAGAAATTCCGAATTTCAAATTTGGTAAATTGTAATTAATGATTATCACTGTTGGGTAGAGATCTGATTTGACCCAACTAACTATTTGACTATGACACTTGTATGAAAACACAATATTTTATAATTATTGCAGGAGGACAAATGGAACAACCATATTAAAATCAGCTAACCATGACTCCATGAGTGGGGAACATGTTGGAACTACCTCACGGTTTATTGTTACAAGTGGAAAATCAGGAATTTGGCCATTGGTAGCCCCTGAAAATCAGGGATTTGGAAAGCTGCGAAAATTCCCAAGGGAGGGAAAAGACCTAGGAAAAAATAATTTTTTGGTTATGTAGCATATGTGAGGAGGCAGGACGTTGCCTAGTATGCTAGGGAAAATATTATTGATTTATTGTTGTTATGAACACTACTTGCTAAGTGTGAGTAAAGGAGAAGATTGTTGAATTTGAAAGGCATTTTCTAAGGAGGAATTCTGAGTTAGCCTTCATGGACTCATGGTCAGGCTAGGGGGTGAAGAGGACAAGTGAATTGGTTGTCTTGCTCTAAGGTTGGGGGAAACGTGGTTGTTCCATTTGTTATTCGGCAACTTTTCTCAGATATGTCTACTTTCTCCTTCTCTGCATACATATCATAATGAATTATTTGCTAATGAGAATTTTATCTGATTTATATATATATATACAAGATGTTATGTTATTTAATTTTGAAGAAAACTGTAACTATAATTTTGTGGATCCTACTCCATTAATTATGTTAGGAATCTTGCGGCCAGTTCAATGTATGTGGTATATTTGATATTTCTGTCAGTAATCGTCATTAGAGATAAAGTTGGTATCTCGAATATAATACACATGCATATATCTTCTTATGAGTTATCTTTGTTTTGCGAGAAGTACCCTGTCTAATCGAAACTACCGTTGTAAATGGTTATAGTGTAATAGGAGATAACTCTGCATACTAGTACCTACCTATGTGTGTGTGTGTGTGTGTGAAATAAGCATGCAAAATTGCAATACTTCATTACAGGAAACTACAATATATATATATATTAAGCATGTGAATTGTAAGATTTCATTATAAGAAACTGCAGTATATATATATATATATATATATATATATATATATATATAGATATATATATATATATAAGTATTAATGATAAATCGGAAGGTGATTTGGTCTAGTTGACCATACATCAAGTTTTGGAATTAAAAGTCGAACAAGTATAAAATTTGTCAACAACTACAGAGATCTGTGACTAAATGATAGAGGTGCGAGGGCCAACGAATTCAAAGACTATTCTGGAACCCTGTAAATAGAATTACATATATCTGGGAATTTTGCAAGCTCTGTTAACAAATAATTATAATAGCCTGACAGCATGGATGATTTTAGGGGATAAATTTTGCTCATGGGCTAATTTTCCAAGGTTTTCCCAAAAAATGATTTGCTATTCTAAAAATCATTCACCCAAATTCTATACGATCAAATTATTTTACCTTAAAAATCGTCAAAATGTTATACAAATTATATAAAATCCTTAGAATTTGAACATTTTTAGAAAAATATCGGCAAACATTTTATAGTTGGCATATGAAGGATTAGTAAGATTCGCCAAGGTTTCTACATTTTAAAATAAATTTCCATCCTTAAAATCATCCCTGCCTGACAACATTGAAATGAAAGAACAAAATAACATTGTTGATTCCGATGACAAGTTCTGGAAAATTAAAACATTATGCACAATTTTTGAATTTATCATAGACTCACAGCCTCGAAATTAATTGTAATAAGCATTCGCGTATTCGGAGATAATCGGGAACATTTATCCAGCCTAAAACCCTAAATATATCTTAATCAATGTGCCAACAAGAAATGGACTGATTGGTCGCATTTACTAAAATCGTCCTTAATTATTCATTACAGAGTTAAGGGTTAAGAAACCCAAGTATATAATTAAATCATGCACCATAAAAACATTTGGCACCTCTACTCACGGTGAATTTATAAAAATCAAAGACTTTATACAAATCGAAGAACTTAGTAGAAGTTGTAAGAAGTTGAAGCGCCACTTTAGAACCCAAATACCTTCTTGTTACATGGCACGACTCCGAGTCTAAAGACTTGTGAGCAAGCAACCCCTACGAGGAATTACAAACAATAATGAGAACGAGAAACCATTAGAACTCTGAAACATATTAGATTAAAGAAAATCTAAGACAACCATTATGCTACAGAAAACTTGATATCCATGAATATGCATCATTACTTAAATTACGGTATGAATCGGACGTATCACCGCGCAGTTGAGGAGGACACCCACAAAATGGAAGGGAAAGTTGGTCGAGGTCTAACTGATGGATACCTCGAAAAACATCAGGAGGTCCCATCATTAGATTGATGCAATAAATTTGTTAACAATCAAAAGAAAACTTATAAGGAATTGTAAATTTTAAATGATTTGAAATCATACAGAGATCCTAAAATACCAAAATAGTATAAAATTACTAAACTGTTGCAAGCATGAGACTTCACCCTTGCCCCTGTAATAAATTCTATGTTTGGACGATCGACAATAATAAACAAAGGAGAATCAACAGGGTTTGATATGCTTAGAAAACCCTATCGACAGAGACAAGATGAAAACCCTCTAGTTCCTCGAAAGCCAAGTATCGTGGAATGCTTATGGAATAACCCTACCTGGAAGATTTGTTAAAGACTCTGTGAGGTAATGTCGCACAGTGAATGCTTGAGCCACAGTTTAGAACTCTTATGGATATCCCTAATATTTGAACATTAAAGAACAACTATTTTATCTTATAGTGAAGATTTCATGGGAAAACCTAGTATTCCATGACTCCTTACGGGAAGGTTGGGGAACTATAAAGATTCAATACTTTGAAAATACGACCTACTCATACAGAAAAATTCAATAACGACCGGTCAAAAATGACTGGTTATACAGGGGAGATTCGAACCCCAAGCTCATCGAAGAACCCTCGTATGACTTTCTTTTTTCTAAACACAGAGTTACAGCTTTGGCCACGGTGCTAGTACATAGAGAACCTTCTAATATTAAAGCACTCAAAGTTCGAAAAAGAAAAGTCGTCATTACTTTCCAAATGGAGGATGAAAGAAAAAGAAATTATGAAATGACAGAGTCAACCTCAATCGAAACCTAACTTCAAGGACCTTACAAACAAGTTTTAAGCAATTACCAAAGTTTCAAACATTCGAGAAGATACAGGTAAAATCTATGTACACTTCTAGACAAGGTAACTTTGCAGGTTAAAGAAAATAACAAGCATAGAATATGCTTACTGTTGAAGGAAAATATCCCTGCGGATAGGTAGATCTCCTCTTGAGAGCTGGACTCTTAACTCTTAAGACAGAAGATGCTTAACGTGGACACTGACTTCCTTTCAGATCTATACAAACTAATGCATGAGGAGGAAGGAGAAAAGGAGTACCTTTTATCGAAATTTGTCCCTGCACGCTCTGAGTTGAGCTCTGATTTTTTTCTCCTCGATGAGTCCTGTAGAAAAAAAAATAGTACGACTGCTTCCTACTCTATTGACATTAGCTTGAAAATAGATCTATCTATCAATGACAAGTTCATGTAAGATCAAACACAAACTAGAAAGAAACAGACCAAGCGTGTCATATTAATGAGAACAATGACAGAAGTAACTTACAACTGTAGATGCGAATGCGACAGCTTCGTTAAGTCCCCTTTGTCTAACCCTTGCTCAAAAGATCCATGACCCGGATGAGAGCAACTTCACTGATTACTCTCCTCAAGTTCACCGAGTGTTTCCTATGAGATCATAGGTTTCATTCTTGCAATTCTTTCCCCTTTCCACCATGATAGAGCCTGCTTATATAGGTTTAGAGAGGCTTAACCTATTGAGGTATATTTAGGGTAAGTTGAGGAATTCTCTCCTTAGATCAGGGATCTTCTCCTAAGATCGTGATTGAATCAGGAATTCGAATGCAACTACCTTCCAAACTCGAAAGATCCTCCCCCTATTCTCCTCAACAGATCAACTGTTGCCCAGATTAGACAGGGCTCCCTCAAAAGGGGCATCAGGGCACTATAGTGCTCCCTAGTAAGCTCAAGGGGGGCGTCAACGCTCTAAAATTATATAGCGCTCCTGCAGAGGGGTAGTTTGGCGCTATAATGCTCCCCAACACCTTATAGGAGAACGCCAGCACTCCTAAGGGTGAGATAGGGGAGTGCTCTCCCTTAAAACCCTAGTTTGAGAGCTCCTTTCAGGTGGGAAGATATATCTGACTTCAGTTATCCATTCTCTTTCTTCAAATCAGGTGTTTGAGGTATTATAAGTGTCTCTTAAGTGTCGTCATCGTGGCAATATTCTTTGTTTGACATTTGCGACACTTGTGAACACCATGCGACAGTTGTGAGGAACATGCGACACTTGCGACACTTATCAAAGCGAGTAATTTTGATGTGTAACAGATTGCCCCCCAAAGTATGAAGTTAGAAGATGAGAACTGATAACTGAAATGATTTGTAGACTTTCAATCTAGGGTATAGACTCGGAGAACCTAACAGAAGCTACACACAAACATCCAACAAATATTATGACATGTTTCAAAACCCAAGGCAGGCATACCTATGCTTGGGTGATCAAGACTTGCAAGATATGGCCGCCATAAAATACACTGCGGATCCATAATTGTATTGATAAAAAGGTATAGCCACCGAAGATACAATGTGGATCTATACTCTGATGACCTAAACTGATCGTAGCCACGAAAAATACACAGTGGATCTATGAGATGACAAGACATAGCCACGACCAATACAAAGTGGATCTATGCAACTATATATGTATCATTTGTCCAAGATAAATTCTTTCGCAACCTGGGCAAAGCATATATCAAAGTGATCACTCAACCCAGGGTCTTCTCACCGATCTCGATGTAGTACGAATCTAACCATGTGAATAGATGTCCTAATGTCGAACATGGTAGAAACCACTTGATTATCGGTCAATGGTGTAAACCGTTAACAAGCGCGAGGGAGATCACCATTAATGTCAATGATTCCCAAGGTACCCTAGTACATTCCAACAAATGTGAATGGATGAGCTGGAGTCGAACATTCGTGGAATCATCCGATTAGAGGTCAATGATGTAAACCCACTGTCGAATGTGAGGAGGCATGCCATTGAGTCATGCAGGTCCCAAAGTACTAACTAGTTTCTAAGCCTAATTCCTGGATAATGTGTTGAGGTCGACAGGAATAGGCTCGTCGAAGGAGGGCCTTGATGTATCCATCATCAACGACACGAAATGGACATAGAGATGTAATTGGTAGATCAAATGAACATGGACTGACACGGGTATTGAGACAAGATATTTGTGATGCCTGACTCTTGAGGTGGATACTTCCCTTGAACACTAAGGCATGAGAGAAGAAATGTGACATGGACCAAAACTTGATGATGCAGTGGATGTTGTGACTTACGTCAGGTGACCCAAAGGAGTGAAAGAAACTCAAAGGATTGGCTCAGTGCAGAGGTTCAGCAGATTATAATGCGTGCAAATGACAAAGTGTCATGTTCAAGGGAGACTCTAAGAATTACTTGGTAATGTTTTCAAGAGACTGCTTGGCTTGCTTCTTTCCAAATTTTCCCCCCATCCAGATAGATGAGTACCTCTTTTTGATTTAATGAGCTCGAGGAGGATAACACATGTTCGATAAAACTCACCTTCGGTAAGTTCCTCTTCCTGTGTTTAACGAACTGGAAGAAGTAAGGGTTCGGTCTCGTATGGACCTGTCGATGTGTGTTTTAGAGAGTCCAAAGACAGAAAACTCAAAGGTTTTTCATGATTATAGAGTCTGGAAAAACACTTAAAAGAAAAATCTCTCAGTTCCTTTTTCGTACAGTTAGTCTCATGAGGCCGAAAAAGAGATAAACTACCACTCGAAAGACGCCCTTTCGAACCTTTTAACGAGCGTGAAAGGAAGCAAGATCACTCGACAATCTTTTCATATTTAGAGAGTCTGAAAAGAGTTTAAAGATGACTCCAGGGGGTTCCTTTTTCGTGTGTCCATGCGGGTCCGAAAAAGAGATAAAAGTCTACCTGGTGCGTTCTCATATTTTCGAGCTTGAAAACGAACTAAGACTATGCTCATGGATGTGACAAGGTAAACAAATGATCAAAACTGCTTGGAAACCTGTAGTGTCAAAACTAAAATCCAATGGTTTAATGAAGCCATTATATTGTCAGAGAAACCCATAAATAACTATACCTTATAAAAAATGGAAATTTATAAATAGTAATACAAGAAAAATCTTCATTTACCATTTCATTTTGCATAAGGATTTGTAGCAGTGGAGATTCTCATTTTGGAGGTGGATCTTGTTTCGCTTGATACCAGAGCTATAGTTGACCATTTCTCTTTCCGTTTGGACCAGGTAGATCTTCATCTCCCCTTCTTTCAATTACATGGTTTAATATTCATTTTCATAGCAATATTAAATTAAACAATGAAGCCCTAGGTCGCTCTAAAAAAGATCAAATCAACCTCTATTAAAAACGATGGAAAAAAGACATTCTTTTGCAAAAATGTGTTTAGAAGGCGATAGCAAAGATGCCAACGCCTTGACACTTGGGTGGATGGGTCGTTTTTGTCAAAGAATCCATAAAAAACTCAAACATATGCCCACACATCCATTGATGGAAATTGTTTTAATTTTAAATGTTTTATCACTGCGCATGGGTTATTGAGTAATGAGAAGAGGGCGTGGTCCTTTTTGAACAGTGTGGGCATTAGATTTCATGTTTTTTTTTAAAATTGCCTAAGAAATTGTCGAAATTGCCGAAAAATTGAATAATGAAATTCTTTGTTTTTCCGTTTGTAGGTGATTTTGGCGACCATGATCGAGTGGAAAGAACGAGAGCATGAGATTGATGACTTGGCTGCTTTGCGGAGTCCTTGCACACGGGTTGAGTTGAGAGCTTGTGGCTTACTTAAATTCTTCAAATTGCAAAAAATGAAGAAGGAGATTCTATTACTTGAGCACATAATCAGCGTGTGGGATGTCGCGGAGCAAGGGTTCCGGATCGGAACACAGCTTCTAACCATCGAGTTGGAAGACATATATTTCTTTACTGGCCTCTCGAAAAGAGGGGTTCCCATATATTTTTCCTGACAGAGGGTGCTTCCTGAGCAAGTGGGTGTGTATATGGCACGTCATTGTGTCCCAAGAGAAAGACTAGTGGGGGGTAGAATCCCTATCAAGGATATCCAAGAGTTACCCCTCCGGTCCATTTTGTTTGCCATCACGAGCATGATGGGAAGTACTAGCACACATCTGGCATCGAGATCGCAGGTAGATTATGGCGTACGGTGTTTGGAGCCAACACTGTTTAATTGGAGCGCAGGGTTCCTTCAGAATGTGAAGGAACAGGTTTCGCGGTGTAGGATGGGGCAGAAACAGTTCGGATACTGCTCTTTCTTGGTCTCATTTTTCTTAGAGTGCATCCCCCATATGCAGCCTCAGATAGCATTGGTAGTACGACCAGTGGAAGAACCACGGATGGAACGGTGGACTAATCTGTCTCCGAGGCTAGTGGCAGAGTCAGAGTTCCGTTTCACCGATGACTTTTTCTCTTGGCTGAGACATCAGTATCTCTGGATAGAAGACTTCCCGTATGTCGAGATGGAATTTCGCGGGAGCATGGATTTGATTCTACCCGCGGGGGAAGATTGGGATGCATAAGGTGAGAGGCTAAGCAACACCTTGTCTAGTTTTTGTTTTTTAAGTTTTTAATGTATATATTTTTTTGGGTACGTAGAAGAGTTTTTTAAAAGATGTATTGTTTTGAATATGCAGACAAGGGAGCAGTGTGCCTGGATAAGATACCGATACCAGGATGTCGTGGGGGTGATCCGGTTGCAGCAGATCCGGGGGCACCAGTGATAGGTCTCTGGGAGGTTGAAAGAAACCTTCAAGGCCTCACAATGGGAATTCCTCCTCTACGGAGGAGAGAAGTGCCTTTACATCTGTAGAGGCACACTGTGGGAGTACCAGAGAATGTTAATTCTCTATTTAGAGGCGTAGTGCACATAGTGATATGTTACTCTCATCATAATGTAGTGCAGGGAGATTAGAGTCTCTCTGGTGATCTTATTTTGTATGACTTGTCAGGCGATGTTGTATGGGTGTAAAGACCCAACATTTTGCTCTTCTAAATACTTTTTGATGTAATCAAAACATTTTCAGTCACGCTATGTATATATATACAGTTCTGAGTTTTTATAGTGCCAAATGATTTGTACATGATGATGCCTTTAATGTGATGTGTTTTAATTTACATGTGATGTACAATTTTTCTTTCCTTTATGAAATCTTATATATGGGCGAGATACCGATCCATGATGTAATTAGCTAACAAATCCGACACATTGTTGAGTTCTCGTGGAATATGTTTGTATTTGATATAATCAAACATTCGTTCAAGAAAACGAACTTGTAGGTGGAGACGTAACAGGATAGGATTACGAATAGCGTAGATACAATTGAGTTGATAGACCACGAGTTGGGAGTCTAGGTTAACAATGATACGAGAGATACCTAGGGAGGAGGCTTGGGTCAAGAGTTCGATGACAGCATGATATTCTGCCATGTTATTAGTCGCTGGTCCTAAGAAAATACCTCCTAAACTCACCACCTCGTCAAATTGGTAAATGACCCATGCTGCCGAAGCAATGTTCCAGGTGTGTCGACCAGTGCCATCCGCAAACCCGACAAAGATAGGAAAGGAAGACGTCATCTGCACATGAAAACACAAGGAACAGTTATGAGTGGCCAAGGTAAATACTTGAGCATGCGAAAGAAACAGACACACCAAACTAAAATACAATAATGTACAATGTACACATGCTAGGTGATCTAGGCATAGTACTTTTTAAGGTAAAGCCCGTTTCGGGGCTCCCCTAGGGAAATTCCATCATAATAGACTAACTCGTAGGTGCCTCTGTGTAGAACACGTTTCACAATGTAAGGGCCATGCCACAGAGGTTCTAACTTACCTGTCCCTAGTTTGTCATGAGCTTGGTCATAGACGAGGACTAGGTCTCCTTCTGCAAAAGTCTGAGGATGGACGGATTTGTCGTATTGATTTTTTATCTATTTCTGATGTGACTCATTAACAAGAGAGGAATCACGACGTGTTTCATCCAGTTTGGATAGATATAAGAAATGTTCTTCTTCGGCAGAAGTATGGGGTAGGAGTTCTACTTTAAGTTTCAGAGATGGAATCTCACACTCGATTGGTAAAACGGCTTCGATGCCATACACCAATTGGAAAGGAGTAAATCCAGTTGCGGTTTTCACGGAAGTACGGTAAGCCCAGAGAGTGGAAAAAAGTTGTAGATGCCAGGATGTATTGTTTTCCCCTACCATGCGTTGAATCATGGTTTTGAGGACTTTTTTGATGGCCTCAACTTGTCCATTGGCCTAAGGATAGTATGGGGATGAGTTTTCATGGCGAAAACCCAACTTGGCATGTAATTCACTCATCATCTGGTTCTTAAAGTGTGCACTGTGATCGGTGATGATGGCGCGTGGTACACCAAAACGAGTTATGATGTGGTTAAAAAAAAACAGAGCTGCGCTACAACCATCGTTCAGAAAGGTAGGCATAGCCTTAGCCCATTTGGTAAAGTAGTCGACAGCGATGATTATATAACCGTGCCCCCCCACTGAGGTAGGCTTACATTGCATGAAATCAATACCCCACTTGGCAAAGGGGCCGATGGCAATAATGGGGTGCAGCGTAGTAGGGTGGGTGTGTGCCTTGTTGTTAAAAACTTGGCAGGGTGGGCATTTTTTGACTGCCTCAATACAATCTTTGAAAATTGAGGGCCAAAAATAGCCGGCACATAGAATTTTTTGGGTTGTGGCCATCTCAGAAAGGTGACCGCCACAGGCTCCAAGGTGACAATCATTCAGAACGCATTCAACCTCTGCATGAATCAAACATATTCGAAGGATAGCATCAATACCCCGATGATACAAGGTGTCACCGATGATAAGATAACGACGAGAATGGTGGCGAATACATCGATGCTCTTCACGGGAAGTGTTAGGCTGAAAGTGTTGGGTTTGGAGGTAAAGGAGGATGTCTCCGTACCAAGGATCAGAGGTTCTGATGAGGAAAAGAGTTTCATCGAGGAGAGAATCTCTAGGTTCGATGTCTTCATCAGCACGAGGGAGATCGTAGATAAGCTCCGCAAACACCAGGGAATTTTTGGCTTTGGACTTCGTAAATTCAAGATCGAATTCCTGAAGGATGACGATCCATTTAGAGTATTTTCCCCCGAGCACTTGATGTGTCAAGACGTGGTACATGGGGTTTGAGTCCGCAATCATCGTGGCGGTGCGTAGTAAGATGTAATGGTGGAATCTCTAGACAACGATGATGGCTGCCAGAGCTAGTTTCTCTACATGTGAATATCGGAGTTCGGGTCCAGATAGACTCTTGCTCAGGTAATAGATCACATGTTCCTCATCGTTGGGGTCCTCCTAAACTAACACCATTGCAATAGTGGAAGTGGAGGTATCTAAGTAAAGGATGTAATCCTTTGTATACACCGGAGGGTGAAACAAAGGTGTGTGGGTCAAGGCATGCTTAAGAGCATCAAATGACCATTGAGCGATGTCATCCCAGATGAAAGGGGTGTTTTTTTTGCAGCAACTGCATGAATCCTTTAGTTATCTCAGTGTAGTTACAAATGAAACGGCGAAGGAAGTTTTCTTTTCCTTGCAAACTTTGGAGTTGGGTTAAATTAGTAGGTGGGGGTAAGGCCAGAATAGCCTTAATATTTAAGGGATCCACCCTAATCCCGTCTTTAGAGACAATAAAACCGAGGAGTCGACCAGATTTGACAGCAAAATTGCATTTATGCGGGTTCAAGCAGATACGGTAGAACTGACATCAAAGAAAAATAGTCCGTAAGTGATCAACGTGATCGGATCAATTGGATGAGTGGGCAGGTAAGTCGTCGAGGTAAGGTTCTGTGATATGCTTGATATCGTGGCAAGCATACGACATGGCCCGCTAGAAAGTAGCACCAACATTTTTGAGACCAAAAGGTAGCTTTCGATAGGAAAAAGTTCCCCATGGGCAGATAAAGGTTGTCTTATGTTGATCAGTAGGTAAAATTTCAATCTAGTTATACCCAGAGAAGCCATCCTTGAAAGAGGAGATTACGCTCCCAGTGCAATTATTAATGATTTGGTCGATGAAGGGTGTAGGGTAGTTGTCCTTTGGACAAGATTTATTGACATCTCGATAGTCAACACAGACACGGATGGTCCCCTGTTTTTTGGCAACCAGAACAAGGTTGGAGACCCATTCTGTCAAAGGGACATGATAGATAAAGCTAGATTTTAAAAATTTCTCAACTTCTGCCTTTATAGCTGTGATTTTTTTGGGATGAACTGGGCGGAGTTTCTGTCGAACAGGCTCTGCACCAGGGTAAGTCTTGATTTCGTGCACGACAATTGAAGGGTCAATCCCTAGAATTTCCTCGTAGCTCCAAGAAAATACATCGCAGAATTCTTTAAACAGAGCGGTGTAAGAGACCACTTCTTCAGGTGTGCAATTAGCACCAAAGTTAATATTTTCCACAACGCCCTCTTTGATAGAAATATCGATAACGATCGTAGTAGAGATGTTACACATATTCCCCTTAGAAAGAGCATCTTGTGTGAGGATGGGAGATTGTGGAGCATTGGTAACATCAGGAGAGAAGACAGAGTGTATGTCTTAGTGAATTTCTTCCAAAGGCGGAAGAAAAGAGGATCGATGATGGTTATCATCCCAAGGTACGTCATCAATACTAAGCATTTCCATTATAGATTCGTTGGAAGGGAAAATTTGGGAAATGTAATCGATTGCAGACGATAGGGAATCCAACCATGAAGGCATCGAGTAGGCATCAGGTGCCTATAAATGTGGGTTATCCAGAGAGGGAGAGGCAGATTGAATAGCTACGTATGTGGCCTCGGCTGGGCTAAGTGGTATGGTGTCACCGAGCACATCGAATTCCATGGGACTAGGTACAATCCAAGGGTCAGATGATTCCAAGGATTGATAAGGCATAGTCGAAATCATATTGACGGTGGAAATATGATGTGTGGTGGGTGGAAGTGGTGTAGGGAAGGTACCCATAAGGCTAGAATCTTTCAACAAGCCAACACCAATTATTTCATACGTAACTAGGTGGTCTCCCAAAAAAGGAATGTTGTTGGTGACAGGGGCACGAGCGTCGGGTGTACAGAAATCTAGTTGATCGATAGTGACAATTTTGCCTTGATGGGGGAATTGTACACATCAAAACACCGACGAGGCGACGAAAGTCATAGCATAGAACCAACTTCTTCCAAGTAGTAGGTTGTAATCGAGAGGGGTGTCGACCACCTCGACATCAACGGTAACAGTTTTTCCGGCCAACTGAACGGCTAAGGATTGTAAAAGTCTGTGAGGATGAAAAACTCACCCATCAAAATCATATAACATTGTAGGGGATTTATTAAGGGCAGGTGAATTTAATCCTTTCCAACAAGCTAAAGACATGACACAAGTAGAGGCTCCCTCATCCAAGATAGTTCAGTGGATTTGTTGATTGTGAACAACAACATCGATCTGAAAAGCTAGTTGGTGGGAGAGTCGTGGTTGATGATCATCCAGATTAAACGTGAGGTTATTAGATGACTCAAGATTGAAAGCACCAATGGAAGCTAAGAGTGTTCTACGTTGGCTGGGATAGTGTTGTAGAACTTCCAAAGCAGACATAGCACACAGAGCTTGAGCCAAATCTTCAACAATGTTGTAGTTTTGGGCAGCCCGTGAACTAGGATTAAAGGTGGATTTCTGGATAGTTCTCTTAGGAGGGCGTAAAATGGAGTCAAACGAAGGTTTCTCAATCTAAAGTGGCCCGGACGGAGGGCTAGTAGACAGAGGACTAACGACAGATGGTAATGGGTCTGGTAAGGAACTGTTAGCGGGCTTCGCCTTATCAGGTTTAATCGACGTGTCATAATTCGTAGTGCGAGTGGTCAGATTAATCCCGTTAAACATGTAAATGTGGGCACTTGTCGAGGCCTCATCATGGGATTGGTTAGAACTTCCCCCTAGAGTGGGGGTTTGAGCAACCAAAGATTGTTGCTGTGGAAAAGATTGGGTAAGCACAACGGGTTGTGAATTCCCCTTAAAAATCTTGGCCACTTCATCACGATGTGGACAGTCTCAAGTGTAGTGATCATCGACACAAATGAGACATGGGAATTTCGGTTTCCGTTGTGGTTGTTGTAGGAAAATATCCCTGCGGACAGGTAGATTGCGTCTAAGATCTTGACCTTAACTCTAGACAGAAAATGCTTAACGTGGACACTGATTTCTTTTCAAATCTATCAATGATAAGTTCATGTAACATCATACACAAACTAGAAAGAAATAGGCCAAGCATGTCATATTAATGAGAATAACGACAGCAGTACTTACAATCGTAGATGCGAATGCGACAACTTCGTCAAGTCCCCTTCGTCTAACCCTTGCTCAAAATATCCACAACCTGGATGACAGCAGCTTCACTGATCACTTCTCCTTTGGCTGACTGTGTGTTTCCTATGAGATCATAGGTTTCATGCTAGAAATTCTTCCCCCTTTCCACCATCATAGGGCTTGCTTATATAGGTTGAGAGGAGCTTAACCTCTTGAGTTATCTTTAGAACAAGTTGAGGAATCTCCTCTTTAGATCAAGGATCTCTTGATGAAACCAAGAATTTGAATGCAACTGTCTTCTAATCTCGAAAGATCCTTTCCTTATTCTCCTCAACGAGCCAACAACTGACCCAGATTAGGAAGCGCTCCTTCAAAAGGGGCATCAGAGCGCTAGAACGCTCCCTGAGAAGCTTAAGGGGAGCGCCAGCGCTTCAAAAGTGAGTAGCGCTCCTTCAGAGGGGTGAGGAACCATTATAACGCTCCCTGAGGCCTTATAGGGGAGCATCAACGCTCCTAAGGCTGATTTAGGGGAGCATTCACCCTCAAAACTCTTGATTGAAAGCTCTTCTCAGGTGTTAAGAGTTCTGTGACTTCAGCTGACCAGTTCTTCTTCTTCAAATCAAGTACATGAGATGTTTTAAGTGCCTCCTTAGTTTCATCATTATGGAAGTATGCTTAAACAACATTTGCGACACTTGTGACCAACTTGCGACACTTGTGACCAACTTGTGACACTTGTGAAAGTTGTAAGGAAGATGCGACACTTACGATAATTGAGAGGAATATGAGACACTTATCCAGTTGAGTAATTTTGATGTGTAACAGAATGCCCCCCAAAATATGAAGTTAGAAGATGCGAACTGATGACTAAAATACTTTGTAGACGTTCAAGCAAGGGTATAGACTCGGAGAACCTGACGGAAGCTGCACACAAACATGCAACAAATATCATGACATATTTCGAAACCCAAGGCATGCATACCTATGCTTGAGTGATCAAGACTTGTGAGATATGGCCACCATAAAATACACTGCGGATCCATAATTGTACTGATAAAAAGGTATATCCACCGAAGATACAATGTGGATCTATACTCTGATGACTCGGATTGATCGTAGCCACGAAGAATACACAATGGATCTACGATATGACAAGACATAGCCACGACCAATACAAAGTGGATCTATGTAACAATGTATATGTTCTTTGTCCAATAGAAACTCCTTCGCAACCTGGGTGAAGCATATATTAAAGTGATTACTCAACCCAGGGTCTTCTTACCAATCCCAATGTGGTACGATTCTAACCATGTGAATAGATGTCCTAATGTCGAACATGGCAAAAACCACTTGATTACCGGTCAATGATGTAAACCGTTAACAAGAGCGAGGGAGATCACCATTAATGTCAATGATTCCCAAGGTACCTTAGTACATTCCATCGAACGTGAATAGATGAGCCGAGGTCGAACATCCGTGGAATCATTCGATCAGAGGTCAATGGTGTAAACCTACTGTCGAATGTGAGGAGGCCTGCCATTAAGGCATGCAGGTCCCAAAGTACTAACTAGTTTCTAAGTCTAATTCCTGGATAATGTGTTGAATTTGACAGGAATAGACTCGTCGAGGGAGGGCCTTGATGTATCCCCCATAAACGACGCGAAACACATGTAAAGATGTAATTGGTAGATCAAAAGAACATGGACTGACACGGGTTTTGAGACAAGATATTTGGGATGGCTAACTCTCAAGGCGGATACTTCCCTTGAACACTGAGGCACAATAGAAAAATGTGACGTGGACCAATACTTATGCAATGGATGCGATGACTTGCGTCGGGTGACCCAAAGGAGTGAAAGGAACTCAAAGGATTGGCTCAGTGCAGAGGTTTGGCAGATTATGAAATGTGCAAATGACAAAGTGTCGTGTTCAAGGGCGACTCTAAGAAGTGCTGGATGATGTTCTCAAGAGACTGTTTGGCTTGTTCCTTTCAATTTTTCCCCCATCCAGATAGATGAGTACCTCTTTTTTATTTAATGAGCTCGAGGAGAATAACACATGCACGATATAACTCACCTTCAGTAAGTTCCTCTTCCTTTGTTTAACGAACCGAAAGAAGTAAGGGATCGGTCCCGTATGGGCCTGTCGATGTGTGCTTTAACGAGTCCAAAGACAGAAAACTCGAAGATTTTTCGGGATTATAGAGTTTGGAACAATGCTTAAAAGAGAACTCTCTCAGTTCATTTTTTTTACAGTAGTCCAACGAGACCGAAAAAGGGTTAAACTATCGCTCGAAAGACGCCCCTTCTGATCTTTTAACGAGCGTGAAAGGAAGCAAGGTCACTCAACAATCTTTTCATATTTAGAGAGTCTGAAAAGGGTTTAAAGGAGACTCCAGGGGGGTTCCTCTTTCGTGTGTTCGTATCCGTGTGGGTCCGAAAAAGAGATAAAAGTTTACCCGGTTACATTCTCAGATTGTCGAGCTCAAGAACGAACTAAGACTATGCTCATAAATGTGACAAGGTGAATAATCCATCAGGACTGTCAGGAAACCTGTGATGCCAGAACTACAAACCAGGGTTTAGTGAAGCTATTACATCATTAGAGAAACCCAAAAATGACCATACCTTATAAAATATGAAAATTTATAAATAACAATTGATTTGAAAATTCATTTACTATTTTATTTTGCAAGGATTTTTGGAGTAGTGGGGAATCTCATTTTGAAGCAGATCTTGTTTTTCTCGCTGCCGGAGCTACGGTTCACCGTTTTACTTGCCGTTTGGACCAGGTAGGTGTCCATCTCTTTCTCTTTCAATTGCATGGTTTTACATTTGTTTTCATAGCATTATTCATTTTAAAACACGAAGCCCTAAGTTGCCCCAATTAGAACCAAATCGGCCTCTTTTAAAAACTAATGGAAAAAAAGGGGATTCTATTACAAAAAATGCTTTTAAGAAGGATGGTTAAGATGTCAACATCCTTGTGGTAAATTAGATAGGTTGTTTTTAGTAAAAGAACTCATAAAAAGTCTCCCCAAATGCCCACGCAGCCCCCAAGGTCGTTTTGAATTTTTAAAACATTTGTTTATCATTGTTTGATAAATGTTGAATGTTTGGGAGAGGGCGTGGTGGTTAAAAAGAGTGAGTGGTTGCTTTTAAATAATGTGGGAATCTTATTTTACGTTTTAAATTGCTTTTGAAAATCGTCGAAATTGCCAAAACGTGGGAATAACGAATTTCTTGATTTTTTGTTTTGTAGGTAACTTCGGTAATCATGATTGAATGGAAAGAGAGGAAACATGAGATGGATGACTTAGCCGCCTTACGGAGTCCTCGTACGTGGGCCTCTTTGCGAGCTTGTGGCTTGATCAAGTTCTTCAAGTTACAAAAAATGAAGAGAGAGATTTTATTGCTCGAGCATATGATTGGCCTCTGGGACGTTGCAGAACAAGGATTCCGAATCGACACACATATTTTAACCATTGAGTTAGAAGACGTGTACTTTTTGACCGGCCTCTCAAAAAGAGGGGTCCCCATATCTTTCACTGGGCATAGGGCGCTACCTGAATAAGTGGACGTGTATCTGGCATGCCACTGCATCCCAGGAGCAAGGTTGGTAGGGGGCAGGATCCCTATCAAGGACATTTGAGATTTGCCCCTCCGGTCTATACTATTTTCTATCACAAGCGTGACTGGCAACACTAGCACTCATCTGGCATCAAGATCGCAGGTGGCTTACAGTATTCAGTGTTTGGAACCAACACTGTTCAACTGGAGTGCAACGTTCCTTCGAAATGTGAAGGAACAGATCTCACGATGTAGGACTGGTCAGAAGCAGTTTGGCTATGGTTTTTTTTGGTCTCATTTTTTCTAGAGAGCATCCCTTAGATGCAGCCTCAGATAGCACTGGCGGTATGACCAGTGGATGAACCTAGGATGGAGAGGTGGACTAGTCTGTCTCCAAGGCTAGTTTCGAAGTCAGAGTTCCACTTCACTGGCGATTTCTTTGCCTGGCTGAGATGGCAGTACCTCTGGATAGAGGACTTCCCTTATGCCGATGTAGATTTCTGTGGGAGTATGGACTTGATTTTGCCCGCGGGGGAAGACTGGGATGAGTCAGGTAAGAGACCGAGCCATACCTTGTCTAGTTTTTTTGTTTTTAAGTTTTTGATGTATATGTATTTTTTGGGGGGGGTATGTAAAAGAGTCTTAACAGATGTATTGTTTTCAACATGCAGACAAGGGAGCAGTGCACCCTACTGATATACCGGTACCAGGACGTCGTGGAGGCATCCCAGTTGCAGCGAATCTGGTAGTACCAGTGATGGGTCTCCGGGAGGTCGAAAAAAACCTCCAAGGCCTTACGATGGGAATCCCTCCTCTGCGGAGGGGGGAAGTGTCTTTACATATGCAGCGGCACACTGTAGGAGTACCGGAGAATATTAATTCTCTGTTGAGGCACGTGGTGCACGCAATAGTGTGTTACTCACAGCACAACATAGTGCGGGGAGATTAGAGTCTCTCCGGTGATCATGTTTTGTATGCCTTGTCAGGCGACATTGTATGGGTGGAAAGGCCCAATATTTTTCTCTTCTAGACACTTTTTGATGTAAAGAAAACATTTCAGTCACGCCATATATATATATATATATATATATATATATATATATATATATATACAGTTTCGAGTTTTTATGATGCCGATGATTTGTACATGATGATGTCTGTGATGTGTTTTTAATTTACAAGTAATGTACAGTTTTTTTCTTTCCTTGAATCTTACATGTGGGCCAGATACTGATCCATGATATAGTTAGCTAACGAATCTGAAACACTATTAAGTTATCTTGGAATGTGTCTATATTCAATGTAATCAAACGTTCATTCAAGACGACGAACTTGCAAGTGTAGACGTAGCAGGATAGGACTACGGATAGTGTAGATGCGGTTGAGTTGATAAACCACGAGTTGGGAGTCTAAGTAAATAATGATCTGAGAAATACCTAGAGAGGTGGCTTGGGTCAATAGTCCAATGACAACGTGATATTCTGCCATATTGTTGGTTGTTAGTCCTAAACAGATGCCTCCTGAACTCACCACCTCGTCAAACTGATAAATAACCCATGCTGCAGAAGCAATGTTCCGGGTATGTCGGCTAGCGCCATCCGCGAACCCAAAAAAGATAGGAAAGGACATCATCTGTGGATGAAAACACAGGCACAGTCATGAGTGGCAACGGTAAAGACTCGAGCACGCGAAAGAAAAAGACACACCAAACTAAAATACAATAATGTACAAAGTACAGATGCTAGGTGATCTAGGCATAGTACCTTTTAAGGTAAAGCTCGTTTTGGGGCTCACCCAGGGAAATTCCATCATGATCAACTAGTTCGTAGGCACCTCTATGTAGGACATGTTTCACGATGTAAGGACCGTGCCACATAGGTTCTAACTTTCCTGTTCCCAATTTATCGTTTTCTTGGTCATAAACGAGGACTAAGTCTCCTTCTACGAAGGTCCGAGGGTGGACGGATTTGTCATATTGACTCTTAATTTGTTTCTGATGTGCCTCATTAACGAGAGCAGCATCGCGACGTGTTTTGTCCAATTTGGATAAATACAAGAATCATTCTTCTTCAGCGAAAGTATGGGGCAGGAGTTCTACTTTCAGTTTTAGTGATGGAATCTCACACTCGATTGGTAGGATGGCTTCAATGCCATAGGCTAACTGGAAAGGAGTGAAACCAGTTGAGGTTTTCATAGAAGTGCAATAGGCCCAGAGAGTGGAGAACAGTTGTAAATGCCATGATGTCTTGTTTTCCCCTACCATGCATTGGATCATGGTTTTTAGGACTTTTTTGATAGCCTCAACTTGTTTGTTTGCTTGAGGGTAGTAGGGGGATGAGTTTTCATGGAGAAAACCCAATTTGACATGTAACTCGCTCATCATCTGGTTTTTGAAGTGTGCGCCATGGTCGGTGACAATGGCGTGTGGTACACCAAAACGAGTTATGATGTGGTTGACGAGGAATAGAGCTGCAGTACGACCATCATTCAGGAAGGTAGGCATACCCTCATCCCATTTGGTGAAGTAGTCGACGGCGACGATGATGTAACCGTGCCCCCCGACTGAGGTAGTCTTACACTGCATGAAATCTATACCCCATTTGGAAAAGGGGTCGATGGAAATAATGGGGTGCAGCGCAGTAGGGTGGGTGCGTGCTTTCTTGTTGAATATTTGGCAGGGTGGGCATTTTTTGACGTCCTCAATGCAATCTTTGAAAATCGAGGGCCAAAAGTAGCCGGCACGTAGGATTTTTTGGGCTGTGGCCATCCCGGAAAGGTGACCGCCACAGGTACCAAGGTGAAAATCGTTCAAAACGTGTTCAACCTCTTCGTGAATCAGACATCGCCAAAGGATGGTGTCAATACCACGACGATATAAAGTGTCGCCGAGGATGAGATAACGACGAGAGTGGTGACGGATGCGTCGACGCTCTTCGCAAGAGATGTTGGGCTGAAAACGTTGGGTTTGAAGGTAGAGGAGAATGTCTCCGTACCAAGGGTCAGAGGTGTTGATGATGAAGAGAGATTCATCGGGGAGAGAATCTCTGGGTTCAATGTTTTGATTGGCACAAGGAAGAGCACAAGAACACCAGGGATTTTTTGGCTTTAGCCCTCGTAAACTCGAGATGGAATTCTTGAAGAATAACGATCCATTTCGAATATTTGCCCCCAAGTACTTGATGCGTCAAGACATGGGGTTGGAGTCGATGATCACCGTGGTGGTGCGTAATAAGATGTAGTGGTGGAATCTTTGGACAGCAATGATGGCTGCCATAGCCAGTTTCTCAACATGCGAATATCGGAGCTTGGGTCCAGATAAACTCTTGCTCAGATAATAAATCACATGTTCTTCGCCATTGGGATCTTCTTGAACTAACACCATCGCAATGGTGGAAGTAGAAGCGGCCAAGTAAAGGATATAATCCTTTGTATATTCGGGAGGATGTAACAAAGGAGTGTGGGTCAAAGTGTGTTTGAGAGTATCGAATGACCGTTGGGCAGTGTCATCCCAGATGAAAGGGATGTTCTTTTGTAGTAACCGCATAAATCCTTTAGTGATCTCGGCATAGTTGCAGATGAAACAGCGAAGAAAGTTTGCTTTGCCTTGCAAACTTTGGATTTGGGTTAAGTTGGTAGGTGGGGGTAAGGCTAGGATGGCCTTGATCATTAAGGGATCCACCTTGATCCCGTCTTTGGAGACAATGAAACCGAGCAGTCGACCAGATTCGACAGTGAAAATTCATTTATGTGGGTTCAGACGAATACGATAGAAGCGACATCGAAGAAAAATTGCCCGCAAGTGACCAATGTGATCAGGTCGGTTGGATAAATGGGCGGGTAAATCATCGAGGTAAGGTTCCGCGATATGCTTGATTTCATGGAAAGCGTGCGACATGGCTCGCTGGAAAGTAGCACCATCATTTTTAAGGCCAAAAGGTAGCTTTCGGTAGGCGAAAGTTCCCCAAGGGCAGATGAAGGTTGTCTTATGTTGATCAGTAGGTAAGATTTCAATCTGCTTATATCCAGAAAAGCCATCCATGAAAGAGAAAATTACGCTCCCTGCGCAATTATCGATGATTTGATCGATGAAAGGCGTAGGGTAGTTGTCCTTGGGACAAGCTTTGTTGAGATCTCGATAATCCACGCAAACACAGATGGTCCCTTGTTTCTTGGAAACTGGAACAAGGTTGGAGACCCATTCTATCAAAGGGACAGGATAGATGAAGCCAGATTTTAGAAGTTTTTCAACTTCTTCCTTTATAGCTACGATTTTCTTGAGATGAACCGGGCGGAGTTTCTGTCGAACCAGTTTTGCGTCAGGGTAAGTCTTGATTTTGTGTACGACGATTGAAGGGTCAATCCCTGGCATTTCCTCGTAGCTCCATGCAAAGACATCGTGGAATTCCTTGAACAAAGCGGTGTAAGAAACCACTTCGTCGGGCGTGCAATTAGCACCAAGATTAATGTTTTCCACGACACCTTCTTTGACTGAAATGTCGATCGTGATTGTAGTAGAGATGTTATCCATGTTCCCCTCAGAGAAAGTATCTTGTGTGAGGATAGGGGATTGTGGAGCATCGGTAACATTGGGAGGGAAGACAGAGCGTATGTCTTTAATTTCTTCCAAAGGTGGAAGAAAAGAGGATCGATGGTGGTTATCATCCCAGGGAAAATCGTCAATGATAAGCATTTCCATAATAGATTTGTCCGAAGGAAAAATGTGGGAAATGTAATCAACGACAGATGATAGGGAATCCAACCACGAGGGCACCGAGTAAGCATCGGGTGCCAATGAATGTGAATTGTTGGGAGAGGGAGAGGTAGATTGGATAGCTACGTATGCGGCCTCGGCTGGGCTGAGTGGCATGGTGACACTGAGCACATCGAATTCCAAAGGACTAGGTACAATCCAAGGATCAGATGATTCCAAGGATTGATAAGGCATAGTCGAGATCATATTGACGGCGGCAATATGGTGTGCAGTAGGTGGAAGTGGTGTAGGGAAACTACCCATAAGGCTAGAATCTTTCAATAAGCCAACACCAACGCTTTCATACGTAACTGGGTGGTCTCCCAAAAAAGGAATGTTGTTGGTGGAAGGGATGCGAGCGTCGGGTGTATAGAAGTCAAGTTGATAAACGGTGACAATTTTGCCTTGATGGGGGAATTGTACACATCAAAACACCGACGAGGCGACGACAGTCATAGCGTAGAACCAACTTCTTCCTAGTAATAGGTTGTAATCGAGGTGAGCATCGACCACCTCGACATCAACGGTAACAGTTTTGCTGCCTAATTGAACGGCTAGGGGTTGTAATAATCCATGAGGATAAAAACCTCGTCCATCAAAAGCGCGTAATATCGTAGGGGATTTGTTAAGGGTAGGTGATTTTAAGCCTTTCCAACAAGCTAGATACATGACACAGGTAGAGGCTCCCTCATCTAAGATAGTTCGATGAATTTGTTGATTGTGAACAAAAACATCGATTTGGAAAGCTAGCTGGTGGGAGAGTCGCAGTTGATGATCATCCAGATTAAACGTGAGGTTGTTTGATGACTCAGGATCAAAAGCACCGATAGCGGCTAAGAGTGTTCTACGTTGGTTGGGACAGTGTTGTAGAACTTCCAATGTAGACATGGCACATGGGGCTTGGGCCAAATCTTCTACAATATTGTAATTTTGGGCAGCCCGTGAATTAGGATTGAAAGTGAATTTCTGGATGGTGCTCTTAGGAGGGCGTAAGATAGAGTCAAAAGAAGGTTTCTCAATCTGAAGTGGCCCGGATGGAGGGCTAACAGACAGAGGATTAACATAGGATGGTAACGGGTCTGATGCATAACCGTTAGAAGTTTTCGACTTATCAGGTTTAACTGGCGTTTCATATGTCGCAGAGCGAGTGGTTATATTAACCCCGTTAAACATGTAAATGTGGGCGCTTGTCGAGGCCTCATCATGGGGTTGGTTGGAACTGCCCCCCGGCGTGGCGGTTTGTGCAACCAAAGATTGTTGTTGCGGAAAAGGCTGAGTAAGCACGGCGGGTTGCGAATTTCCCTTGAAACGTTTGGCCACTTCATCGTGGTGTGGGAAATCTCAAGTGTAGTGATCATCATCACAAATGAGACATGGAAATTTCAATTTTTGCTGTGGTTGTTTTCCAACAGCAGGAGTTTGCAGTTGGGTTTTGGGTTGTTCGTTGTTATTGTTCTTCTTTGGTTTGTTTCTCGCTTTCTTCTTGCCCCCAAGTTGTTGTGAAGGAGTTGATTGGACCACATTCACATCAGAGACCTGCATTTGAGGGGGGGTAGAAGAGGGTGTAGGCGGACTGGGAGCAGCCGTCAAAGCGGGCCGCTGAATCGTTCCGATGGACTAGGTGGTAGATTGGGTTTCGACGGAGCCAATAACTTCTTCCGCATGCGAAGCAGTCGATGGTTTGGATGGATTGTTAGTGGCACGGGTAGCGTTTGGTATCAACTCATACAGAGTACCGGATTGTGAATAGACTAAGTCTAAGTACTGAGCTCGGGCGATGGCTTCTTCCTCGGTGACTACACCGCCCATGGAAACATCACGACCGATCTGGGGTAACAATGATTTGGTGAACCATTCTGCTAATAATTGGTCGAGAATGACCGCTTTGATTAGCCTTCGTCGTCATCTCCATTCATGGATATGATCGGAGATGTGTACGGAAGTTGTCTGATGAAGGGAGGTTAATAGTTCAGTACCCATCTCGTATCAAATGGGCAGTTGGAAGTGTGTGAGGAAGGACATGGCGAGGGAGTTGAAATCGTGAAAAGATGCCCGTGGTAATTCAATATACCATTTCGCTGCGGAAGTCGTAAGTGTTCGTTGGAAAATACGTAAATGAATAGAGTCGTCCATGAGGGAGTTGGATGAACACCACAAATGGAAAGTCATCACGTGGTTGTTCGGGTCTTCTCCGAACTTTTCGTCGAATTTTGGGATATCAGAAGGAAGTTTAGCTGGAATAGTTGGACAAACCGGAGAATGATAAATGGGATCATTCATTAACCAAGACGAGTCTAGAAGATCCAGAGTAGCTAGAAAAGGTAGTTGTCGGTTAATTTGTGGGTAATGTTGGTGTGGCAAAGGGACACCAGTGGGGCCCATTACCGGGTTATGTGGATAATTATAACTAGTGGGCCCTCTCATGTGAGGTTGGTTTTGACCAAGGTACACAGGGTTTGAGGTGTTTTGAGAAGCATGTGTGAGTGGAGGATAACCAGATGGGTTTTGAGGGTTATGGGTTGGGTTGGGAATTTGTCCATAAGGAGGTTGTTGTGGAGCCTAAGAATTTTGTCCTGCCGGGAACTGTGGGTTTCCTGAAAAAGGAACTTTCCATGGATTGGGTGTGGTAGACACATTTTGTCCATGTGGTTGGTGGTGGACTCTGACTTGAGATTTCCCCCCAGCATGAGGGTGCCCCCCGAATGGAATTTGTCCTCCGGTGGGAGGATGCCCCCCAGCTTGAGGTAGAGTTCTCGGGATTTGAGAGCGAGACATAAATGATTGACCAGTGCCGCCGAGCGGATTAGGACCACCAAGGCCAGTCCCTCCGAGTTATTGGATAGGAATGGAACTTCCTGGTATAACTTGGGTAGTGGTAGTAGTGGCAGTGAAAGCATTTAGTGCCCTGTACCCAAAAGGGAGTGTAGGTCTCGGCATTACAGGTGTGTCAATCATGGCTTGGTTGACCACCGGATTACCGGGAGGAATAGTCAGGATGTGAGGGACTATCGTAGATTGAGCCATCTGGAGTGGAATAGTAGACCTTGGGCCAACGAACGGTATGTTCGGACCAACGGGTGGTGTGGCTATAAAAGTGGTGGCACCGGTAAAATGATTTGGAGGTACGTGTAGGAAAAAGGTGCGTCATCACCTTCCCCCATTCCATAGAGATCTCGCACCAAGCGTGGTGGACTCCGAACAATGTCTACAATCCAAAAAGGGTCATTGGATAAAGGGTTCTGAGGAGACCCAGCCGGAATGTCAGGATTGATGACAACAAATTCTCCAGCAGAATTCAGGTGGAGGATCTGTCGTTCGTATCCTTCTGGAATGCGGTAAGCTTCCGGAGATTCTGAAACAATTCGAAAATTCTCCAAAGGGATGGGAACTTCTTCCTGGGAAGTTCTAGTGTTTTGAACCTCGCTCTGTTGAGGATATTCCTCTGTAGACTGAGGGGGTAAAGGGGTGTTTCCTTCCATATTTTTGGGAGGAATTCCTTGTAGCCTCTGCGAGCATCATGGAGGGTTGATGTTGGCGAAGAAGAGTCGACGGAAGAAATCTATGGCCAACTAGAGAAAAGAAACAGCACACGCTAAAAAAATCTAAGAATCACGACCAAGAAAACATGACCTTCTTTTGATGACTGTGCTAGTTGGTGATGAAATCCAATGTCGCATGATCAAGTCCAGAAGGGGTAGGGATAGGGTGGAACAGTTACAATGACGACCTGCTTAACAGACTTACGCCTTGGTGCAAGCTTCCACGCAGTAATTGTGGATTTACCCTCCAAGGAGCCTGAGTGAGTTTGACCAATGTCTTCCCCAGGTACAGTGAGACTTCCTATCACCGTCACCTTGTGTAAGACCCTAAAGATTATGGCTACTAAGGTTACCAATTCGCAGTCAGCCCTTGGGCAGGAACAGTCGACAGTCCGATCGGAACGTACGGGCAGGGTATCAAGCCCGAAATCAACTAAAAGGCTTCCACACAGTAATTGTGGATTTACCTCAAAGTCACCCCCATAATACGATCTGACCACCACAATCAGTTAAACCATGGAGGGTTAGTCCCCATAGCTCACCCGAATGCGACCTCGTGCGTAACCCCTGTGTGAGAGGGGGATCCCAGACAGACTTATACGATGATTGGATTTGACTCTCCCTAACTCAGGATGATACTGTTTTTTTTGGAAACTTTGAAGAGTTATGTTCACAGCCCTAATCCAAAGTACTAAGCCTATTCTACTATTGGTGGAGGATCTTAGAAAAGAAAAAGTTCTAGATAATTTATAATTAGCATTGATTCTTATGGTTGTTCTTTACGCAAAAAGGGGTGCATGGAAGTGAAACACATGGAATTATGACTCAAACCCAAATAATGCATCGAATATGATAAGCAGTCATTTCTTTTCAATGAACGTCTATCTAAGGGAGAGAGAGAGTTCTTTTCACTTAACAAGCACGAATACAGAGTGTCCTCAAACAATTCTTTTTCTCAATCAAATCCTGATGTGATGCTAAAACTTTTGAGATACCTTTTAATATGCACAATCAATCATGGAGATGTTTTTTTATTGTTTGTATATGAGTAAAAATCAATTCAACACAATGCTCATCTTGCTAATTATCTTTGTATGAATGAAAATCAAACTAGCACAAGCAAAAGTCATACAAACAATGCACCATTTCGTTGCAATCAAAACGAAAAAGCGAAAGAAAAGAAATAATCAAAGAGAAAAAAAAAATCACACCCAAAAGGAAAAGTTGAAGAACAATGATCTTGACTGAATTTAAGATGAAGGGATCTGCAGGCCTTCAATGACTTTCACCAGGGTTTTTACTCAGTTGAATAGAGAGAAACACAATGCATGCGTCTCGGACTCAAACCAACAGAAAAACTCAATAACAATAGTGAAGAAGGCTACAAAATCCAACTATTAAGGTGTTTGTTCTTCAAGAAGACATATGTCAAGGTTGAAAGGGAAGAAACACTGACTCACAAGGTTACTCAGCAGAAGAGACACAGAGGCAAAACCCAGAAAAAGCAATTCTGGAACGTTTTTTGAGCCAAAGAGGGCTGGTGCTCTGTTGCCAAAGGAAAGGAGCATTATAGCACTCTGTGCAAAGCTATTAGGAGCGCTGGTGCTCTGTTAACACCAGGACAGGGGCGCCAGGTCTAAAAATTCCCAAAAATGTCAAAAAATCAAAAAATTGCAATCCAATTCCGACAATTATGCTGAGTATGATGGGGTAGGGAGCCAATCATCTCATGAAACCAATCAAAAGAGGATTGAACCAGGTATGAAACAATCAAGGGATAGAACTAGGTCAATGAGGAGAAATCAAAACAAGAGGTTTCGATTTGAGGCTATCTCCCTAGTGGATTCACCAGTTTCTGTTGTAGGAAAATCTCCCTGCGGATAGGTAGATCGCCTCTAAGAGCTTGACCTTAACTCTAGACAGAAAATGATTAACGTGGACACTGATTTCTTTTCAAATCTATCAATGATAAGTTCATGTAACATCAGACACAAACTAGAAAGAAACAGGCCAAGCGTGTCATATTAATGAGAATAACGACAACAGTACTTACAATCGTAGATGCGAATGCGACAACTTCGTCAAGTCCCATTCATCTAACCCTTGCTCGAAAGATCCACAACCTGGATGACAACAACTTCACTGATCACTTCTCCTTTGGTTGACTGTGTGTTTCCTATGAGATCATAGGTTTCATGCTAGAAATTCTTCCCCTTTTCCACCATCATAGGGCTTGCTTATATAGGTTGAGAGGAGCTTAACCTCTTGAGTTATCTTTAGAACAAGTTGAGGAACCTCCTCTTTAGATCAGGGATCTCTTGATGAAACCAAGAATTCAAATGCAACTGCCTTCTAATCTCGAAAGATCCTTTCCTTATTCTCCTCAATGAGCCAACAACTGACCCAGATTAGGAAGCGCTCCTTCAAAAGGGGCATCAGAGCACTGGAACGCTCCCTAAGAAGCTTAAGGGGAGCACCAGTGCTTCAAAAGTGAGTAGCGCTCCTTCAGAGGGGTGAGGAAGCATTATAACACTCTCTGAGGCCTTATAGGGGAGCGCCAGCGCTCCTAAGGCTGATTTAGGGGAGAGTTCACCCTCAAAACTCTTGATTGAAAGCTCTTCTCAGGTGTTAAGAGTTTTGTGACTTCAGCTGACCGGTTCTTCTTCTTCAAATCAAGTACATGAGATGTTTTAAGTGCCTCCTTAGTGTCGTCATTATGGAAGTATGCTTAAACAACATTTGTGACACTTGTGACCAACTTGCGAAAGTTGTAAGGAAGATGCGACACTTACGATAATTGAGAGGAATATGCGACACTTATCCAGTTGAGTAATTTTGATGTGTAACAGTGGTTGTTTTCTGGCAGCAGGGGTTTGAGGTTGATTTTTTGGTTGTTCATTGTTGTTGGTTTTCTTTGGTTTATTTCTTGCTTTCTTCTTGCCCCCAGTTTGTTGTGAAGGGGTCGATTGGACTGCATTCACCTCAGAGACCTGAGTTTGAGGGGAGGTAGAAGAGGGTGCAGTCGGACTGGGAGAAGTCGTTGAAGCAGGCCGTTGGGTTGTTCTAGCCGACTGGGAAGTAGATTGGGTTTTGACGGAGCCAATGACTCCATCCGCGTGTGAGGTAGACGATGGTTTGGATGGATCATTAGTGGCACGGGTAGCATTCGGTATCAACTCGTAGAGAGTACCATATTGTGAATAAACCAAATCTAAGTACTGAGCCCGAGAAATAGCTTCTTCCTCGGTAACTACACCACCCATGGAAACATCACAAGCGATCTGGGGTAACAGTGATTTGGTGAACCATTCCGCTAATAATTGGTCAAGAATGACCGCTTTGATTAGCCTTCGTCATCGTCTCCATTCATGAATATGATCAGAGATATGTACGGAGGTTGTCTGATGAAGGGAGGTCAATAGTTTAGTACCCGTTTCGTATCGAATGGGTAGTTGGAAGTGTGTGAGGAAGGACATGGCAAGGGAGTTGAAATCGTGAAAAGAGGCGTGTGGTAGTTCAATATACCACTTTGTTGCAGAGCCCGTAAGCATTCGTTGGAAAAGATGAAAATGTATAGAATCGTCCATGAGGGAGTTGGATGAACACCACAAATGGAAAGTCATCACATGGTTGTTTGGGTTTTCTCCGGACTTTCCGTCGAATTTTGGAATATCAGAAGGAAGTTTAGCTGGAATAGTTGGCCAAACCGAAGAATGAAAAATAGGATCATTCGTTAACCGAGACAAGTCTGGAAGGTCCAGAGTTGCTAGGAAAGGTAGTTGTCGGTTGACCTGTGGGTAATACTGGTGTGGCATAGTG
>ML776870.1:2011837-2027743 GCA_009831015.1 Picea engelmannii
CCCAAGGGTTAGGTATTCAAGGGTTCTACAGACAAGGGTTTGCCTTGTGCTATAGCTCTCTGATATACGTGTGGGGTCCAACAGTAGTACTCGGCCCAATATCTCAGGGCACTAACTAAGGAGGATAGACCGTACCCTTAGCCATACTACCCGACTACCCAGGTACTAGAGAGTATCTTCCCGAGTTTTGTTCTCGGTGACACTATAGCAGTCCGGCGGCCGATAGGTTTATCTACAGAGGGCTTCAGGAAATCTAGGCCAGTCCGTACACAGGTGTTGTCTAATGCACTACCACTCGAAGGGGTACCAACAGGGGTTACAAGGGTGGCCAACAAACGTGCGCTTAAGAACCACTTGTATTTCCTGCGTGTATGAATCCCTCAACCGCAGGTTTATGCGTGTAACGACAGATCTCTGTGGCTTAAAGACGCCGGAATACGTCTCTACCCTGGAAAAAAAATACCCACAATTTCTGCCAAGGAAAGTGCTCTGATACCACTTGCAAGATACCAGATATATAAAATATGCAGAACAAAAACGAAATGCTAGAAATGACAAAATAACAGTAAAATATCCAACATAATCTTCACAATACACAGAAATGATATACGAAATAGCAGCAGAAATAACACTTTGAATCAGATAGAAATGTTCACAGGCCTCTTCGAGGGGGCAACCTCAAATCGAGAAGCGCTCTGTTACAATAATATCCAAGCTAGGGTTCTCATACCCTCGACTCCTATTTATACTAAAAAGAAGCATCTAGAGGAAGATCCTTCTAGAAGCAGAAGCTTCTATTAGGTCTTCTTACATCCGCCTTATTCTATTTTATTGAAAGGTCTTATTAATATTGACCTTTATTACATCCGAATACATTGATCTACCTATGTGCGGGTTAGGACCTTAACACATAGGGACACCAGTAGGACCATACACTGGGTTAGACAGATAATTGTAACCAGTGGGTCCTCTTGTATAAGGTTGGTGTTGACCAGGGTACACAGGATTTGAGGTGTTTTGAGAAACATGTGCGAGCGGAGGATAACCGAATGGGTTTTGAGTATTATAATATGGATTCGACGTTTTTCCATAAGGAGGATGAGTCCCTTGAGAGGGAAGAGGTTGTGAGCTTGAGGATTGTGTCCCGCCGAGAACTGTGGGTTTCCTGGAAAAGGGATATTCCACAGATTGGGTGTGGCGGACACATTTTGTCCATACGGTTGATGGTAGGCTCCAGATTGAGGCTTCCCCCCAGCATGAGGGTGCCCTCCAAATGGAAGTTTTCCTACGGTGGGAGGATGCCCCCCATCTTGAGGTAGAGTTCCCGGAATTTGAGAACCAGACGTAAATGACTGACCGGTACCGCTGAACGGATTAAGACCACCAAGACCGGTCCCTCCGGGTTGTTGGATAGGTATAGAACTTCCCAGCATAACTTGGGTAGTAGTGGTAGCGGAAGAATTCAGTGCTCTGTACCCAAAAGGGAGTGATGATGAAGGTCTAGGTATTACTGGTGTGCCAATTGCAGCTTGGCTAACCACCGCATTACCGGCAGGAATAGTCAAAATGTGAGAGACCATTGTAGAATGGGTCGTCTGGAGAGGAAAAGTGGACCTTGGGCCAACGGACAATGTGTTCGGACCAACGGACGACGTGGCCAAAAAAACGGTAGTACCGGTAAAATGGTTTAAGGGTACGGTGTAGGTGATAGGCGCGTCGGCACCTATTCCTACTCCATAAATATCCCACACCATGCGCGGTGGACTTCGAACAAAGTCTGCAGTCCAAAAGGGGTCATCAACTAAATGGTTTGAATGAGACCCAGTCGGAATGTCAGAAGGATTGACGACGAAAAATTCACCGATTGAATTCAGTTGGAGAACACATTGCTCATATCCCTTCAGAATGCGGAAAGCTTCCGGAGACTCTGAAACAATTCAAAATTTTTCTAAAGGAGTGGGAACTTCTTCTTGGGAGGTTGTAGTGTCTTGAACTTCGCTCTGTTGAGGATATTCCTCCATAGAATGAGGGGGTAAAGGGGTGTTCCCTTCCATATTTTCTGGAGGAAGTCCCTGTAGCCTCCGCGAATGGCGTGGAGGGTCGATGTTGGTGAAAAAAAATCAGCGGAAAAGATCTATGGCCAACTACCGAAAAGAAACAGCATACACTAATAGAATCTAGAAATCACAACCAAGCAAACATGACCTTCTCTCGATGACCGTACTAGTTGATGATGAAATCCAACGTCGCGTGATCAAGTCAAGAAGGGGTGGGGATATGGTGGAACAGTTACAATGGCAACCTGCTTAATGGACTTTCACCCTGGTGCAAGCTTCCACATAGTAATTGTGGATTTACCCTCCAAGGAGCCTGAGTGAGTTTGACCAATGTCTGCTCCAGGTACAGTGATACTTCTCTTCACTGTCACCTTGTGTAAGACCATAAATATTATGGCCACTAAGGTTACCAATTCGCAGTCAGCCCATGGGTGGGTACAGTCGACAGTCTGGTCCAAACGTACGGGTAGGGTATCTAGCCCGAAATCAACTTGAAAGGCTTCCACTCAACATTGTGGGTATACCTTTAATCGATCCCCATAATACGATCTAACCACTACAATCAGTCAAACCACAGAGGGATAATCTTTGTAGCTTTCCTGAATGCGACCTCGTGTGTAACCCCTGTGTGAGAGGGGGATCCYAGACAGACTTATACGACAATTGGATTTGAATCTCCCTAGCTCAGGATGCTAATGTTTGTTTTGGAAACTTTGGAGAGTTATGCTCACAGCCTAATCCAAAGTACTAATCCTAGTCTACTGTTGGTGGAGGATCCTAGAAAATAAAATGTTCTAGATAGTTTTTAATTAGCGTTCATTTTATAGTTGTTCTTTACTCAAAGGGGGTGCATGGAAGTGAAACGGATGGAATGATGACTCAATCCCCAAAAAAAATGCATCAAATATGATAAGCAATCATTTATTTTTTATGAAGATCTATTTAAGGGAGAGAGAGAGAGTTCTTTTCACTAACAAGCACTAATAAGGAATGTCCTCAAACAAATTTTCTTCAATCAAATCCGATGTGGTGCTAAAACTTTTGGAAATACCTTCTAATATGCAAAATCAATCATGAAGATGTCTCTTTATTGTTTGTATGTGAATAATGATTAATTCAAAACAACACTTCTCCTGCCAATTATCCTTTTGAATCAAGGAAACTCAGACAACCACAAGCAGGTTTCGTACAAACAATACACCCTCTTGTTGTGATCAAAACAAGAAGCGAAAGAAAAGAAAAACAAAGAAAATCAAGAACTTCACACCAAAAGAAATGTCGAAGAACAAAGACCTTAACTAAAACCAAATGGAGAGATTCGTAGGATTCTGGTGTCCTTCACTAGAGTTTCTCGCTCAGTCAAAAAGGAGAGAAAGACAGTGCATTGGTTTCAAACTCCAAACAGCAGAAAAACTCGACAATAGTGAAGAAGGCTACAAAATCTAAACAACAAGGTATTTGTTCCTCAGAAGGAAGGATGTCAAAGTTGAATGGGAAGAAGCATTGACTCACAGGGAGGCTCATCAAGTGGAATACAGAGGCTAGAGCCTAAAAGAGCAATTCTGGAAAGGTTTTTGGCCAAAAGAGGGCTGGCGCTCTGGTGCAAAGGGCACCAAGCGTTATAGTGCTCTGTCTAAGACAGTCAGGGAGCGCTGGCGCTCTATCAACACAGCCACAGGGGCGCCAGGCTTGAAAAGCTCCTAAAAATGTCAAAAAATCCAAAAATTGCAGTCTAGTCTTGGCAATCAAGATGAGTGTGATGGAGTAGGGAGTCAATCATCTCACGAAATCAACCAAAAAGAGTGAACCAGGTCTAAAAACAATTAAGGGGTAAGACAAGGTCTATGAGGAGAAATAAAAAAAAAAGGTTTTGATTCGAGGCTCCCTAGCGGAGTCGCCAGTTTCTGTTGAAGGAAAATCTCCCTGCAGACAGGTAGATCTCCTCTTGAGAGATAGGCTCTTAACTCTTAAGACAGAAGATGCTTAACGTGGACACTGAATTCCTTTCAGATCTATACAAACTAATGCATGAGGAGGAAGGAGAAAAAGAGTACCTTTTATCGACGTTTGTCCCTACACGCTCCAAGTTGAGCTCCGATTTTTCGCTCCTCGATGAGTCCCGTAGAAAAAAAATAGTACGATCGCTTCCTACTCTATTGACATTAGCTTGAAAATAGATCTACCTATCAACGGAAAGTTCATGTAAGATCAAACACAAACTAGAAAGAAATAGGCCAAGCATGTCATATTAATGAGAACAATGACAGAAGTAACTTATAACCGTAGATGCGGATGCGACAGCTTCGTCAAGTCCCCTTTGTATAACCCTTGCTCAAAATATCCATGACCTGGATGACAGTAGCTTCACTAATTACTCTCCTCCAGTTCACTGTCTATTTCCTATGATATCATAGGTTTCATGCTTGCAATTCTTTCCCCTTTCCACCATGATAGAGCCTACTTATATAGGTTTAGAGAGGCTTAATCTCTTCAGGTATCTTTAGGGTAAGTTGAGGAATTCCCTCCTTAGATCAGGGATATTCTCTTAAGATCATTATTGAATCAGGAATTCGAATGCAACTGCCTTCCAAACTCAAAAGATCCTCCCCTTATTCTCCTCAACAGATCAACTGCTACCCAGATTAGACAGTGCTCCCTCAAAAGAGGCATCAGGGTGCTATAACACTCCCTAGTAAGCTCAAGGGGGGCGCCAACGCTCTAAAATTCTATAGCGCTCCTGTAGAGGGGTAGTTTGGTGCTATAACGCTCCCGAGCACCTTATAGGGGAGCGCCAACGCTCCTAAGGGTGAGATAGGGGAGCGCTCTCCCTTAAAACCCTAGTTTGAGAGCTCCTTTCAAGTGGCAAGAGATACCTGACTTCAGTTAGCCATTCTCTTTCTTCAAATCAGGTGTTTGAGGTATTCTAAGTGTCTCCTAAGTGTCGTCATCGTGGCAATAGGATTTGTTTGACATTTCCAACACTTGTGAACAACATGCGACACTTGCGACAGTTGTGAGGAACATGCGACACTTGCAACACTTATCAAAGTGAGTAATGTTGATGTGTAACACTTACCTTTCAAAGTCTCCAACCAGGGTCTCTAAAGACACTCCGGCATTGACGAGAGTCCAGTATTCCATGGATAAATTTTCATTTGGGTCGAGAGTAACAGAGGTCATATGGCCAAATCCTGTGTTTACACAAGATTTGGGTGTGACAAAGAAACAATACTGGATAAATTTACCGACAGTTCGAGTAATGGGTGATTAACGGATACGGGTTGAGGCCATGTGATCGGTCTTAGGTGGCAAAAGCATAGTGAGCACGAAGGCCAAACATTAACCCTAGGCGTATGCCACCAGACCTCTATTTAATATTGCAGGAAGGGTATTTAAGTCTTGCAAGTTTGCTCCTGCCACCTTACTTAATGCTCAGTTATAGAGGAGATTAAGTGCAGACGAGTTAAGTTTAGACCATGCTCTTTTGGTCGTTCTGGTTATGGTTTGACACTTAACCATAGCCTAGTAACTACCTAAACACTTTTAGTTAGCCTGTGTTCCACCGAATCATAACCATGTTCCTTGCGCTAATCGCTTAACCCCTAGTGTTAATTCTAGCTTAAACAAGTACCACGATATTAACGTGTGGCTAGGTTATTATGGGTTATGTGTTATATGGTGGAATTCGCACAATTGGGAAAGGATTTATATAGTTTACAAAGTCAATGTTATAGACTCGCACACAAGCATGAAGAATGTTTTATTAAAAGGGAAAGTTAGGACTCAAATCCTAATTGTACATTTCTATATAGGTGGATATATGTATATGTATTTAATACCTATGTGTAAAAATATGTGTTGAAGAAAGGTGCTAGAAATTTTGGAGAGTCTCTTATATAAAGTTTTAAGTTAATTTGTTGTAGGATTTTCCTCATGTGACAGGCATAATATAAACCTATAATCAGAATGAACATTACCACCCCTTCATTATGAAGCTTCTAAGCTAAAATGGAGATTAGTGCCCCTTAGAAAAAAAAACATTATGTCAAATTTGAGGTACATTACATATGGTATCAGAGCAAAGGTTACAGCACTTGGACCTTGAACAAGGCCATCTCATTTACTTAGCACATAATTTAGTTTATGTAAAACTAACAAAACCTTTATTTTTACAAATAGAAAACCCTTTATGTCTTGTGTTAATCATGGCAGCCCAGGATGACGCACAAATTAGACTTGATGGGAATCCTGAACAAAGACATCCGGAAGACCCAAGACAGAATAGTGATGAAATATCACCTACTGAAGCTCTGGAAATGATGAGGAATCTCATTGTCGAGCTACAGGTTTTCAAAGCCAACAATGAGAAACTGAAGAAAGAGCAACAGGAACAACAAGAAATAAATGAACTCCTGTTGCAAAGTATAGTGACAAAGAAATCCCCAAAGGACGACAACCAGGAAGAAGAGGTTAGTAAAAGTGCCTCGAAGAATTTTGGTCTTGAAACAAAAAGAGAGGACAACTCATCTGAAGGTACACCTTCAACTGAGGATAAAACAAAAACAAACAGAAAAAGAAAACAAGTAGACCACCTTGAAGGAGAATATAAGAAAATTAAACTAGCTACCTTTGATGGGGAATCCAGAACAGGGGAGGAAGCTGAAGCATGGTTATTAGACAACAAAACATATTTCCAGATATACAACTATTCTAGCAATATGAAGGTCAGAATGGCCATTTATAATCTAAAAGGAAAATTCAACATTTGGTGGCAAGATATGAAATTGGCCAAGGGACTAAACGAGAAACAAATGGAATGGTCTGAATTTAAGAAATATTTCAATAAACAATACCTATCTGAAATCTACTATGAAAGGAAAACCATTATGAGCTACGACTTGGTCAGAGAACGATAGAGGATCTTATAAACAAATTCCTGGAATTACTAAGGTTCATACCTTATATCCGGGAGGACAAGGTAAAAATCCAACGGTTCCTAAGTTGTTTACTACAGTCTTACAGGGATAGAATTGAGTTTGACAACCCCAAGTCCTTGAGTGAAGTATTCGGGACGGAACGAATGTGCTACGACCAATACAAACAGCAGACGGGGTTTCCCAAAGCTTGGAAGGATAAGAAACAAGACCGAATGAACCAGCGGAAGAAGGGATACCAACCAGCTCCTTATCAGAATGCAACAAAAAGCTTTCCGAGAAAAGAATTTCACTCAAATAATACAAATACGCAAGGCAACGGTAAACCGGTGATCCTGGGAATGAAGAAGTTTGGAGACAGACCCCATGAACCATTAAAGTGTTGGGAATGTGGAGAACCTCATCTAAGGAGGAACTGTTCATGTTTAAATACATCAAACATAATTGTTGTTCATAATTTGCAGGAAGCCTCAACGATGGGTGATGTGGGCAGAAGCCTGCATCGGATAAATGCAGCTATGGATGGCCGGCAAGCTGACCACCAGTCCTCTGTGGTGGAAATCGAAGGTAAAATCAATAGCAGTCGAATTTCTATTTTAATTGATTCTATAGCTACGTTAAGTTATATCACTCCTGGTGTGGTAGAGTCAAATAAACTTAAGAAAATGAAACACGCAAAATCATGGCTGGTACAACTAGCAACAGGAACTAAAAGGAAAGTGGTTGACTTTATTTCTGATTTTGAGTTTAGTTTAGATGGTCAAAACATAAGAACAAATCTGAAAATTCTACCACTAGGATCTTATGATGTGATTATCGAAATGGATAGGTTGGAAAATCACAAAGTAATACTATATTGTTATGCAAAGACACTTAAGTATAAAGACGAATATGACACTACTAGAAACACCCAAGGTATACCAAAACCAATATCAGTTAGACAAGTCACAGCAATGCAATTCAAGAAATACATGAGAAAGGGTTGTCAAGTTTACGCCATCCAAATAATGAACCTATTAGAAAACGAAGATAAGCCCAACTTGGAAGACTTTGTTGTTCTATATGAGTTCAGAGACGTGTTTGTTGATGAAATACCTGAACTACTTCCTAAAAGGGAAATTGTTAAGAACCTGAATAGATCTACAAATATAATCACTACAAATACTAAATACACAATAGATCCACAAATCAAGATAGAAGAAACCACACTTTATTATTACCAAACCCTTGAGGTAGGGCAACACCATATAATCGATCCTATTATGGAAGGGATCCTCTCCTGTTCACTTGCCTCTTCGAGGGGGCATCCTCTTATTGAGCTATCGCTCCAAATACAATACTCTCTTCATGTCCCATTACATTTCTTGAACCTCTTTATATAGTGCTACGATCACCTAAGAACATTCTAGAGGGGGAATCTTCTAGAAGTAGAACCTTCTAATAAGTCCTCTTACATTTATTATATATAACTACCATAGTGGGCCTTATTTAATAATACAATGGACCTAGTCCACCTTACATTGAATGGTCTCCACCATTATCACTATGGGCCCTCTGGCCCCCTACTACTACCTCTCTAGCTACCTAACATTCCATCCCTCTTATGAAAGTGTTGTCCTCGATGCTTGATGTACAACCATATACCAGGGTCCCATGGATAATTGTGGATCACAATGTTGAAGAAGACTAGAGAACCAAGGTCCCATGTAGAAGGAAAAACCACCATGCTAAAGTAATCCAACCACCATTGTAATCCTGGGTCCCATGTCCAAGTGCTCATGTGAACTCCCCGTGGAAGATTTTGGAACCCAATAACCAACTCAAAATGATGCTCCAAAGACTGACACATGTCATGTGGATTCAAATAAGAAGATCCATCCACATAGTGGAAAAGGGTCATAGCATAATTTGGAAGGAATAATACCAATGTAGAATGTGCAGGATGGAAACTGGTAATAATCATTGGCTTTCGATTTGTCACATTGATGCTCTTTACAGAAGGTGGATTAGAGTCATCAAATAAAATATGAAAGTGGTTGTCATCCCAGAAATGACAACTATCCATATACCAATCATCACAATCGGCCTCAAAATCATACCAAACATATATATCTTGATTATATTCATTCATGATGTCCTCCATAAGAAATCTCTCATGCATTATATCCAATGAATCTTGAATACTACGAAAACTATCATTGAGGCCATCTGCAAGGTCATGCAATCTAGCATCCAATGTGTCATGAAATTGAGATTTGAATGCTTCAGTAATTTGTAAAATTTATTTAAGGGTTTGAAAGGAAATAGCCATATGAGCACCCTATGAAATCTTTGGTTCTGCAGCCGTCATGAAAAAACCCAAAAAATAGAACAATAAGTTACAACAGAGAATCATGGTTTTTTTTCTAAAAAACCCTAAAAAATTGTTGAAATTAAAATGCTCATAACTTCACTTCCCGGACTCCATTTCGACTGATTTTGTTATTGAAATTGGGTGAAATTGTGAGAGGAAATCAGATATATAAATTTTTTGGGAAAATTCAGCCTCCATCTACTACATAAATAAAATAAAATCGCACTGTCGTCCACGGAAAAAACCCTGAAAATAGCAGATTTTAAAACTTCAATATATTGACTTCCCGGACTCCGTTTCAGATTTTTTTTTTTTTCAACTTGGGCATTTTTCTGAGAGGAACTCAGATATACAACCTGTTTCTACAAATTTTTCACATAAATATACCCAAAAATTTTGGAATGTCACGACCCTCTTTTTTCTTCTCCGAAAAAAAACATCTGCAAAAATAAAAAATATTTGTCCACAATGTCTACCAAGGAAAGTGCTCTGATACCACTTGTTAAGAACTTGAATAGATCTACAAATATAATCACCACAAATACTGAATACACAATAGATCCACAAAGCAAGAAAGAAGAAACCACACTTTATTATTACCAAACCCTTGAGGTAGGGAAACACCATACAATGGATCTTAATATGGAAAGGATCCTCTCATGTTCACTTGCCTCTTCGAGGGGGCATCCTCCTATTGAGATATCGCTCCAAATACAATACTCTCTTTATGTCCCATTACATTGTTTGAACCACTTTATATAGTGCTACCATCACCTAAGAACATTCTAGAGGAGGAATCTTCTAGAAGTAGAATCTTCTAAGAAGACGTCTTACATTTATTATATCTAACTACCATAGTGAGCCTTATTTCATAATATAGTGGACCTATTCCACCTTACATTGAATGGTCTCCACTATTATCACTATGGGCCCTCTGGGCCCCTACTACTACCTCTCTAGATACCTAACATAAATAGACTTTTCTATAGACCTGCTACCTGGTTCAGCCGTATCTCTAAAGCACCTTACCAAATGAGTTTTTCAAAATTGACAGAACTAAAAATTCAACTATAGGAATTATTGGACAAAGAGTATATCAGACCGAGCGTTTTACCATGGGGAGCACCAGTGCTCTTTGTGAAAAAGAAAGACGGTACTCTAAGAATATGTATCGACTATAGACAATTGAATAAAATGACTATTAAAAACAAGTACCCCTTACCTAGGATAAATGATCTGTTTGATCAAGTAGGTGGGGCAAAGATCTTTTCAAAGTTGGATTTACGATCCGGATATCATCAAATTAGGATAAAAGATGAGGACATAAGCAAAACAACTTTTCAAAAAAGATATGGACATTACAAATTTGTAGTCATACCTTTTGGACTCACTAACGTTCCAGCCACATTTATGTGTTTAATGAACAGTATCTTCAGTCAGTACTTGGACAAGTTCGTATTGTTATTTATCGACGATATTCTGGTCTATTCTAAAATATAATAAGAACACGAAGAACACGTAAGGATAGTTTTGTGAACCTTGAGGAAGCACAAACTGTATGCTAAATTCGATAAGTGTGATTTTTATCAAAATAAAATACAGTACCTAGGATGTGTAATTTCCGTAGAAGGTATTGCAGTCGACCCTAAGAAAATAAGAGCCATCATGGAATTGTCGGTACCCAAAGATGTAGCAGATATCCGTTCCTTCATGGGAATCACCGGATATTACCGCAGATTTATAGAGGGATTCTCCAAAATTGCATACCCTATCACATCACTACAAAAGAAGGGAACCAAGTTTAACTAGTCACAGAAATGTCAAGACAGTTTTTATAAGTTAAAGGAATTATTAATGACCGCGCCCATTTTAAAAGTAGCAGATCTAGACAAATACTTCATCGTCTATGTAGACATGAGTAAATAAGGACTAGGTGGTGTCCTAACTCAGGAAGGACACGTTATTTGTTATGAGTCTCGGAAATTAAAGGAGCATGAGCAAAACTACGTCACTCATGACTTAGAATTTTCCGCGGTTATACACGCCTTAAAATGTGGCGACACTACATAATGGGTAAAAAGTTTCTATTACTGACAGATAATAGCGGTGTGAAATATTTTTTTAGTCATCCCGATCTTAATGCAAGGAAAGCAAGGTGGCTAGCCTTCTTGAGCGAATTTGAATTTGAGGTAAGACATATCAAGGGTAAGGAAAATAAGGTAGAAGACGCTTTAAGAAAAAGAGTCCAAGGGTTATTTGAAATAAATGTTAGCAGGGAAGAAAGTGATCTAGAATAGAGAATAAGGACTGCAGGTATTAACGATGAAAATTACACTAAGATAGTGGCAGAACTACAAAATACGACAACAACCTTAGACAAACTAGATCTGGGTATCGATAAAAATGGCCTATTATGATTTAAAAATAGACTTTACATACCAAATTTGGCGCAGTTAAAGATAACATTTTTGGATGAAGTGCACAAGAAATCGTATTATGGTCATCCAGGATACCAGAAAACGATAACAACACTTAGAAAATTATTTTTTTTCCTAATATGAAGGGAGAAACAACAGAATACTTGGCTAAGTGCCAAGATTGTCAGCAGGTAAAGGTCGAACACCAGCATCCAGCTGGCCTATTACAGCCCTTACCAGTACCGGAATGGAAATGGGAGACCATATCGCTAGACTTTATTATAGGTTTGCCTAAAACTCATAAACAGAATGATTGTATTATGGTTGTAATCGATAAACTCAGTAAGTATGCACACTTTATTCCTATAAAGTATACTTTTAAATCTATAAACATCGTTGAAATATTTATGAAAGAAATTTTTAGACTACATGGTATTCCTAAAATGGTGATTTCAGATAGAGATGTAAAATTCACATCCGCTTTTTGGAAAGAATTGTTTGCAGGGCTAAATACTAATTTGAATTTTAGTACGAGTTATCATCCACAAATGCATGGACAGACCGAAATAACGAACCAAATCGTAGAATATATTCTCTTCATGTACGTAAGATCAAAACCAAGAAAGTGGGAAGACTACCTACACTTGGTAGAATTTGCATATAACAATGGGTACCAAACTTCGGCTAAATTGAGCCCCTTCGAGGTATTGTACGACAGAAAGTGTACAAAACCAATTAGCTAGGACAACCCGGTTGATAGACTCATGGTTGGACCAAAGATACTCCAAGAAATGGAAAGTACGGTAAAAAAGGTACAACAGAACTTAAAGGAGGCACATGACAGACAGAAAAGTTATGCGAACCAGAAAATAAGACACTTGGAGTTTCAAGTGGGAGATCATGTTTACTTAAAAGTCAAAGCCTGGAAGAGTTCACTAAAGCTAGGGGATTGTGCCAAGTTGGCACCCAAGTTTTGTGGGCCCTTCGAGATACTAGCTCGAATTGGACGCATAGCATACCAACTTGCACTTCCCACTAATCTAAAAATTCATAATGTATTTCATGTTTCTTTGTTGAAAAAGTATGTTCATGACCCTACTCACATGATCGATTGGAACTTGGTGTAGGTGGAACCAGAAGGTGAGTTACAGGCAGAACCCCTGCGCATTCTGGACCGGAGAGAAATAACACTTCGGAATAGAGTCGTCGCTCAGGTAAAGGTGCAATGGAAGAACTTTAGTCCTGAGGAGGCCACTTGGGAGTTGGAGGGAGATTTGCAGAAATATCATCCAATAATGTTCCAATAAAGGAACGAACATTGAGGACAGTGTTTTATTGAAGAGGTAAAGGATGTGACATCCCCAAAAATAAAAATAAAATGAATTTGAAATTTGTTAGGAAATTATTCCGTTTTTGGTAAATTCAAAATTCAGAAGAAAAAAAAAATTCCATTTATGGAAATTTTGAATTTTGAATTTGGTAAATTGTAATTAATGATTATAAATGTTGGGAAGAGATTTGATTTGACCCAACTAACTATTTTACTATGACACTTGTATGAAAATAGAATATTTTATAATTATTGCAGGAGAACAAATGGAACAACCATGTTAAAATCAGTTGACCATGACTCCATGAGTGGGGAACATGTTGGAACTACCTCAGGGCTGATTGTTACAAGTGGAAAATTAGGAATTTGGCCATTGGCAGCCCCTGAAAATCAGGAATTTGGAAAGCTGCGAAAATTCCCAAGGGAGGGAAAATACCTAGGCAAAAATAATTTTTTGGATATATAACATATGTGAGGAGGCAGGACGTTGCCTAGTATGCTAGGGAAAATATTACCGATTTCTTGTTGTTATGAACATTACTTGTTGAGTGTGAGGCAAGGAGAAGATTTTTGAAGTTGAAAGGCATTTGCTAAGGAGAAATTCTGAGTTAGCCCTCATGGACTCATGGTCAGGCTAGGGGGTGAATAGGACAAGTGAATTGGTTGTCCGGCTCTAAGGTTGGGAGGAGCGTGGTTGTTCCATTTGTTATTCGGAAACTTTGCTCATATATGTCTACTTTCTCCTTCTCTACCTACATATCATGATGAATTATTTGCTGATGGGAATTTTATCTGATTTAGATATATATACGAGATGTTCTATTATTTAATTTTGAAGAAAACTGTAACTGTAATTTTGTGGATCCTACTCCATTAATTATGTTAGGAATCTTGTTTCCAATTCAATGTTTGTGGTATATTTTATCTTTCTGTCAGTAATCATCATTAGAGATAAAGTTGGTATATTAAATATAATACACATGCATATATCTCCCTATGCGTTATCTTTGTTTTGCGAGAAGTACCTTGTCTAATTGAAACTACTGTTGTAAATGGTTATAGTGTAATAGGAGATAACTATGCATACGAGATATATATATATATATATATATATATATATATATATATATATATATATATATATATATTAAGCATGTGAATTGTAAGATTTCATTATAAGAAACTGCAGTATATATATATATATATATATAGTAATGATAAATCGGAAGGCAATTTGGTATAGTTGACCATACATCAAGTTCCGGAATTAAAAGTCGAACAAGTCTAAAATTTGTCAACAACTACAGATATATGTGACTAAATGCTAGAGGCACGAGGGCCGACGAACTCAAAGACTATTCTGGAACCCCATAAATAGATTTACATATATCTGGGAATTTCGCAAGCTCTATTAACAAAGAATTATAATAGCCTGACAGCATTGAAATGAAAGAACTAAATAACATTGTTGATTCCAATGACAAGTTCTGGAAAATTAAAATAGTATGCACAATTTTTGAATTTATCATAGACTTACAACCTGGAAATTAATTGTAATAAGTATTCTCGTATTCGGCAATAACCGGGAACATTTATCCAGCCTAAAACCCTAAATATATCTTAATCAATGTGCCAACAAGAAATGGACCAATTGGTCGCATTTACTAAAATCGACCTTAAGTTTTTGTTATAGAGTTAAGGGTTCAGCCCTTAGGGCCTTCCCGTTAAGAAACCCAAGTATATAATTAAATCATGTGCCATAAAAAAATCTGGCACCTCTACTCACGATGACTTTATACAAATCTAAGCACTCAATAGAAGTTGTAAGAAGTTGAAGCGCTACTTTAGAACCCGAATACCTTTTTGTTACATGGCACAACTCCGAGTCTAAAGACTTGTGAGCAAGCAACCCCTGCGAGGAAGTAAAAATAGTAATGAGAACGAGAAACCATTGGAACGATCAAACAGATTAGATTAAAGAAAATCTAAGACAACCATTATGCTACAGAAAACTTGATATCCATGAATATGTATCATCACTTAACTTATGGTTTGAATCGGACGTATCACCACGTGGTTGAGGAGGACGCCCACAGAATGGAAGGAAAGTGGGTCGAGGTTGAACTAATGGGTACCTCGCAAAACATCAGGAGGTCCCATCATTATATTGATGCAAGCAATTTTTTAACAATCAAAAGAAAACTTATAAGGAACTGTAAATTTAAAATGATTTAAAATCATATAGAGATCCTACACTACCAAAATAGTATAAAATTACTGAATTGTTGCAAGCCTGAGACTTCACCCTTTCCCCTATAATAACTTCTAAGTTTGGAAGGACAACAATAATAAACAAACGAGAATCAACAGGGTTCGAGATGCTTAGAAAACCCTATCGACAGAGACAAGACGAAAACCCTCTAGTTCCTGGAAAGCCAAGTATTGTGGAACGCTTATGGAATAACCCTACTCAGAAGATTCCTTAAAGAATCTGTGAGGTAATGTCGCACAGTGAAACCATCACCTCTCTTGAATGCTTGAGTCATAGTTTAGAACTCTTATGGATATCCCTAATATTTGAATATTAAATAACAACTATTTTATCTTACAGTGAAGATTTCAGGGGAGAATCTAGTATGCCACGACTCCTTATGGGAAGGTCGGGGAACTATATGTTGATACTTAGAACACATCACCAAAAGACTTCATCCTCCCTTGAAATCCGACCTTCTTTTACTTCTTCTTCCCTCTGAAATTCGACTTGTATCAAATGAATGTATAATGATATTTATTTATACCATTTATGTCACTTCCT
>ML776870.1:2028027-2053484 GCA_009831015.1 Picea engelmannii
TTCGGGAATCAAACGTAAGAGTGTATCCTTGATCACACATTTTACTAACACTGAGTAGATTATGATTCAAGTCTTCAACCAATAGAACATTGTTTTCTTTTACATTTTTTCTTCCAAGCTCTACTACACCTTCTCCAAGTATTACCCTATCAGCCCATAGCGCGTTCAACAATGCATTGTGCCAATCCTTGTGATTTTCAACCACAGTTCTCTTGATTATTTTGATTAAATTCTTGTTTGTTGATTCTGCTAATCCGTTGCCCTGGGGGTAGTAACTAGCAGAATACTTCATCTTAATTCCTTTTTCCAAAGTGAACTCGGTCATCTCAAGAGAGGAAAAGTAAGAAGCATTATCAAAGACCAGACAATCAGGGATACCGAAACGAGTGATAATATTCGAGTTTAGAAAAGCGATTACCTGACTGGTGTTGACAGTTCTTAGCATAGTAGCTTCAGACCATCGAGTAAAGTAATATGTGGCTGTCACAATATACTTGTGTTGTTGCAAGGACGGAGGGTTAACATGACCTATGATATCAAGGCCCCATTGCTGGAAAGGAGAATCTACTGAAACGGGCTGCAAAGGGAAGGCTGGTTTTTGTAAGCACCCTCATGATTTTTGACAGATGATACATTTAGGACACAAGGCATAGGCGTCTCTAAACAGTGTGGGCTAGTAATAACCAACTCTCAAAACCTTATGAGCAGTGGTGTCACCACCGAAGTGGCCACTAGCTTCACCTGCATGCAACTCTAGCAAGACTTTTTCTGCTTCATCTTTTTCAAGACAACGCATCAGTACGCCATCAAAACTCTGACGAAACAGGATACCATTAACCAGATGAAAGGAGGCAGATTTCAGTCTCAACGCTCTTCTTTTAGCGGGGTCAAGGTGACATGGGGCTGATCCATGTTCAAGATAGAATCTTATATCGTCGTACCAAGGACTAATAAGGTTTTGTGCACAACAGATTAGACTTTGATCACTTTGTCCTAGGTTTGACGTATCACTATCTTCTTGTTGTTCTACTGTTGAATCAACAACCAACTTACATAACCCTTGGCCTCTCACAATCTGACCTGGTGTAATTTCTAAGTCATACTCCTGCAAGGAGGTGACCCAGTTGGCTCTTTTTTCTCCTAGTTCCTTTTGCACTAACAAGTTCCTTATGGCTAGGTAGGGGACAATGACTTTCATCCTTGACTTCAAAAGATAGGACCGGAAGTGCTTAACTACTTTGAAAACAGCGTAGGCTTGCCGATCTACCGCTGGGTAGTTAAGTTCAGCACCTTTGAAAGCAGAGCTCATAAAGGCGATGAGTACTTCGTTGTTCTCAGCATTCTTCTGAGTTAGGATGGCGGCATAGGAACGGTCAGAGGCAAAAGTATAGAGTGTAAAATCTTGAGAGAAGTCAGGGCTCATGAGAGATGGAGCATCTATTATATCCTTCTTTATTGCATTAAAAGCTTGGTTTTCTGGGGGTCCCCAGTGATATTGGGTGTCTTTCTTAATTAGGTTCTGCAAGGGTCTGACCATTTCGGAGAAGCTGGGGACAAATCTTCTCACGAAGTTAATCTGGCCTAAGAAAGACTGCATGTATTTTTTGGATGTAGGAGGGGGAAGTTTTGCGATGACTTGAGTCCTTTCGGGGTCAATAATCATCCCTTCACTAGACACAATGAATCCTAGGAGTTTACCCTGTTCTACTGCAAAGATGGACTTTTTGGGGTTCAAAGAGATGTCGTATTTACGACATCGCAGCAGGACAGCTCGTAAGTGAGTTAGATGATCGTTTTTGTTTTTTGAAAATACAGTCACATCATCTAAGTAAACTACGATGGACTGATTGATTAAGCCTCGGAAAGCAATGTCAATTGCTCTCTGAAAGGTGGCACCGACGTTAACCAATCCAAAAGGCATTTTGCGATAAGCATAAGTGCCCCACGGGGTACGGAAGGTAGTTTTTAGTTGGTCTGGTGGAGACATCAGGACTTGGTTGTATCCAGAGAAACCATCTAATAGGGATAGTCTCTCAGAACCAGATACCTATTGAAGGATCTGTTCCATGGGCGGGACAGGATAGTTGTCTTTATCAGACGCTCTATTGAGGTTTCGAAAATCGACACAGAGTCGGATTTGCCCGTTTTTCTTCCGCACCGGGACAAGGTTAGAAACCCATTGAGTGTTCCTAACAGAAAAAATTATTTTAGCACTTAGGAGTTTATTCAATTCTTTTTGAACGATCGGTTCAAGTTTAGGATGCATTTTCCTCAGTTTTTGTTGGAAGGGTAAGGTTTGGGGCTTCATTGGGATGACATGTTGTATGATATTAGGGTCGAAATTTTTAAGATCATCATACGTCCATGCGAAGACATCTTTAAATTATTTGAATAATTTAATGAATGCAACTTTTTCTTGTCGATAACATCCCAACCCTAGATTAATGCATTGAGGTTTTTCATCAGTTCCTAAGTTCACTTTTTCATAAGATAATGAGGAACTATTGGTTTTACAGTTGACCGTCTTTTTAAATTTATTTTCAAAATCATAAAACTTCTCTAATCTGACTACAGATTTGGGTATCGAATTTACCATGTATAATAAAGCTTCAGGAGTTTTCAGATCGTGTATTACCATAAAATCGTGCAAATTGTCGTCGTGCGTGCATTCATCTATCACCGCGCCTTGAAAGGTTTCTTCCATGTGCAGAAAGTTAATGATATGCTGATCATCGTCAAATACTCTCCAGTTTGTGATATTGTCAGAAATAGATGGTCAAAACAACAGCTCAATGGAGAATGTGTCTGGGGACAAGCCTTCTGCAGGAAGAAGTTTTGAAGCTACATTAGCTAATAAATCTGCTTCAGAGTTATTCAATCTAGGAATAGAATTTATATTGAACGTAGAAAATTTATTCATTAAATTCCATACCTCAAACTGGTAGCTTTTGAGATGCGGAGAAAGACAGTGGATGGAATCTCTTACCTATCTAACCAATATTTCAGAGTCGCCAAAAACAATTAAATTTTGAATGTTCATATCCAAAGATTTTCTGAGACCTTGTAGTAAAGCCTCATATTCTGCAGCATTATTAGTACATTCAAATTCCAACCTACATGCTATCAACGTTTTGTTACCTGCTGGATCGATAATAACGCAGTCTGCGCCAGATCCTTCTTTGGAATTTAATCTGTCGAAATATAAAGACCAAATTTGATTTTCATCAGATACATAAGACCGTTGTGTGGAAGTTGTTGGTTGCATATATGCTGCAATCTCGGACTGTTGTTCTGGATTGATGATAGGTGAAACCTCGACCATGAAATTGCCGAAGAAGGTGTCCATCCCTTGTACTTCAGGGGTATCCGTAGAAGGTGTATATGGTTCATTGGGATCATTTAAATCTGTAACTGTGAACTTTAGGTAACGCTCACGATTCACTTTAATCTTGTTGGGCTTGCCGTTCTCTGGGAGCCATAAGTGAGACCAATCTGTCGCGAAGTAGCTGTGTAGCTGCTCCGACCAGTCCCTGCTCAAAAACAGACCATACACTTATGGAATATCCACAAAAATTATATCAATAACTTGATGAACCTTGGGGTTAGACGATAACCTAATAAGCACATTCTTTAGTTCGCCTATAACTTTAACATTTGTTCGATCAAGTTGTATGATTTTTAAAGTAGAGGGTTCAACTTCAGCGTTAATCTTTTGGCAAACATACCAAGGCATCACATTGGATGACGCCCCTGAGTCTACCATACAATTGTACACGTTTCTATTAAATATCTCGAAAGTTAACATGAAAGGAGGTACATTTTTGCGAGTATTAAGAGTAGTAGCTTGTGGTTTTTTACTCACAATTTCTAAAACTACTTTATCTACATTATTTACATTATTTACAGGAAGGCTTCCTTTATCTTGAGAATCAGGATTATTTTTGGTGGAAGTCTTCTGAGGGACTTTGCTTTGCACAACCTTGTTACCATTGGCATTACCTTTCTTGCCATTCTCTGAAATATTTTGCAACATTTTTTGAAGCAGAAAAGGAAATTTCAATAACTCATAAATAGAAATGTTTGCCCTTAACTTTTTAATATCTTCAACAACATCATAATCTAAGTTGGGGTTCACATTACTCTGTTTAGTCTCAGCTAATTTAGATGGATTTGGAGGCAAAGTTGTAGTGTTTTCGGTAGAAATTTTGTCGGTTGTCTTACTCCTAGTGTTATAAGGGTGGGCTGTCTCGAAATTATCTTGAAAGATGCTATCCAAGAAATGTCCAAAAATGTTTGGAGAAGACTCTTCTTCTTGAACTGTCTCTTGTTAAATGACCTCCTCGGGAATCTCAGGAGGTATCAAGTTATCTTGGTCTTCTAAAATTGTTTGAAGAGCACATTGCAAACTTTCTAGGTTAAGGTCCTCCGTGGTTGGACTAGGTCGGTTGGTAGGAAAAGGTTTCCGGAAATGAGGTTTGTAGGGTCCTTTACTCGAGGAAGCTTCTTTGGTCGACCTTTTTAAGTCTATAACTTGATTTGACAGTTTTTGAACAACTTTAGTTAAGTTCTCTAAATCAGAATTTTCAGGTTGTGTTTTACTTTGAGTGGGTCTGGAGAGGATTTCAATCTTCTTTTTGGAAACAGAACTAGTCTCAGTTTCATTGCTAGAAGAGTCCTTAAGGCTAAGTATGTCTTTTTCAATCTGGCTGGCCTCCTCAAAGGCTTCTAACAACGTGGCTTTATTAGATCGTTTAACCCAAATAGATATACTTTGATGTAAAGCTTTAGTGTAATAAGCTATTATAAGACTTTCAACAGGCATAGAATCTGCAGGGATTCGGTTTTTAAGTGTTAAGAATCTTTGATTAAAGTCTTTAAATTTTTCTTTTGGGTTCATTTTTAAGCTGAAAAGATCCATGACTAGGACTTCCGGAGGTTTACCATCTCCGAATTTTTCCAAAAAGCATGACTCAAACTTTTCCCAAAACACGATGGTGTGGGGTTGTTGGGAAAAGTACCATGTGGATGCATTACCCTCGAAAGTATAAGGGAACAACCTACAGACAACGTCTTCATGTTCAACATTGCGGAGTCTTATGGCTAACATGAACTTTTTAATGTGATCTTCAGCTATCTGTTTTGAGTCAGTATCAAACTTGGGAAGCCATTTCTCTGAGTGCTTAGGTAAAGGGTGTTGGGCTCCAGGTACAGCTACAACATCCTGGTCAAGCCAGGGTCTAGCAGGATTGTTCTGATTTCCCATTGGGGTAGTGGGTGTGGAAGGATGAGAAGGTGAATTGCCTTCGTCAGAAGAATATCCTCCAGAAGAGGAAGGAGATGATGGAGGTGGTGAAGGAGGTATCCCAGATCCTCCTACAGTAGGATTTAAGATTGGATCTGAAGGATTCACAATAAGATCAGTGTCACCTAATTGTTCTCTGATATCAGAGAAGTCCAAAGGATGGCCCCACGGACGGTTTGGTTGCCTAAGATGAGCTAAGGCACTATGTGTTTTGATAAGAGATTGGTGTACAATCTCTTGTATGTCACCACCTGTAGGATTAGGGGTTGTTGGCTCAACGGTGATCTGTGGATCGTCAATTGAAGTAGTTGTTGTTTGAAGGGGAATATTATCATGTGAACGGCTTCTAGTCACTATAGGTGAGCGATTAGGGGGAGGAGGAGTCTTGCGACCGCCTCGTGCCATTAATTAAGTTCAGGCCCTCCTTCTAGCACTATTTGTTGACGGGCGAAATCGACCGTCCGTCAACTGAGAGAGTGGAACTGGTCCGGGGTTGTCTAATAACCCAAGTCGTTTGGAATGAACCACCCTGACGGGTTTAGCGGCTCCATTAACTGATCTAAGGTCCTAAGAGAGCAAAAGAAAACTAATCTAAACTAACTAATCTAACTAAAACTAAATAAAACAAACTAAACTAACTAACACTAAATAAAACAAACTAATACACTAATCTAATTAAAAACAATTATTAAAACAAACTAAGCTAATCTAACTAACTATATTTACAAACTACTAATCACTACTATACTAACTACTAATTGAAATATAACTTATTCACAAAGTATACAATATCTACAATTCACAGATTTGAATAAAACCTAAAAAACTCATTTGCTTTTTGCCCTAAGACAGAGAAAGATATTTTTGTTGATTTTTTGATTTTATGAACAAGAAATAAAACTTACTGAAATTAAACAATCTAATATAATAATTACAAATATATCTAACTAAAATACTAACAAATATACTAAACAAATAAACAACAAACTGACTTGGAAACGCTCCAGATTTGTCCTGTGTATAATGACTGTTGAAGCTGATCGGAGGAAGGAAACTCGCACCGATTAATCCAGAAGCTTCTCGTAAACGATAGCTACAATGCTCTTTAAGTTTGTTTACAAGACAAACAAGATATAAAAATCATAACAATCATATAATTTATAAATCTCAACAATTAGGTAAACCTGTATGCAAAGACTTATACATAATAATTCAATGAATGAAGAAGAGAAATCTGTCATTCATAAACTGAATCAAGTAATTGCTATGTTTTTTTTTAATATTGGAAGAAATCAGATATGGATCATATTAATTAAATCATATCATTTTGCATAAGACTAAGATAGCTAAAGTAGTCATTAATCAGATGCAAATTGATAAACATAAACATGAAACAAAAGATTGATATTGTGAAAAGCAAAAGTTGTAGCAGAACATCAACTTCTGTCTCTGTTTGTATTAGAAATACATATCATTGTTCTCCCACGAATGAGTATGATCATTATTACAAAAATAATAAGTATTTATAAGTTTTTCCACAGGGTAAAACCTCCCTGTGGAAGTTAAAACTGTTTACAAAAATCTGGGAAGATATCCCAATTTTAACTGAACTAGGAAACTAAAATAAAAGTAAAATATCCAAATATCTCTTAAACTGCCCAACATGTACCATGCAATTCGAATTTACCTGAAACGGGTTAGAAATAGACAAGTTAGAAAGATATTTTATTAATAAAACAATAAAAATCTAATTCTATAGACAAGCTACAGAATCATCTGATTCTGTAGCTAGTCTAAATAAAGTACAAAATCGACATCGAGATTAATTCAAATCTTTTTAAAGAATTAAATTTAATCTTCATCCAAGAACTATCTGAAAACGAATCATTTAGTTTGAAAGAATTATACCAACAGGATCCACATCATTCAACCGAATACAGAGATAGGAATAATTTGTTTCGATTCTTATCATGAGTCGGGTAAAAAAAAATCATATGGAACAACACTGTAATCGTTTTCTCAACAAATCGAATCCACCAATTGTAAAATGGTTTTGATATTCAATTGAAATCAAAACAAATCGCAAACACTTCGTTATACTTGTCTTATCAACAGGAGGAATAATCGAATCGGACGGGATTATTTTCAAATCATAATAGCAAACTATTTAGGCTGTAAGCGAATCCAAACCATAGTTGACTCGTAACTGTCCACAAACAAGATCGTAACAGGATCAATCAAACATAATTTGTTATAGATTTCGATCGTTTGTCATTGCACAGTGAGAAAACAAGATTGATTTTCCTTTACCAAAATCGTTCCAATCAAACGAATTACCACTGGGTTTGACCATTTCGTTTTTACACATTTAAAATCAAACAAAACAGAAATTACAATCGGGATCCAATTCCTAAAATGATCGAACTAACAGCAATCCAAACAAGAGAATTAATCGACTGAGTTTAACAATAGTCATTGTTCCATAATCCGGGCGTATTTGCACAGGTTTAATGAGACCATTGTTTTTATAAAAACAGAGTAATCATTTCCAAATTTAAATTGAACAGAGTGGTATTCATGATTTGGAAAATCGTATGACAGAGCACATCGTAACAACTACACTCCCAAAATCATTTGTCAAACACAACATAAAAATCATACGAGATCGAATCCGAGGATAATCATATTCTAAATAGAGTATGGAACTTCCCGCGAAAAGTGGATACAAAATGAATTGTATTGAAAACACACCATTAATTCGTTACTTCACTCAGACAGACTTAGCAAATGAAATCCAAACGAATAAACAAAAAATCTACGAGCGAATCGTATATCAAATCAAAATTCCTTCTATTTTTATCAGACTAAAACCATGTACAGGATGATCACCGAATGACAGAGGCATTTGGATGAGTGACTGAGCTATTTAAAAACTGAATTCAAATCATTACATCAAACTAGATTATTTACAAAACAAAAACGATGTCAAAACCATACCTGTATAGCGATGAGGCTGAATTGATCATGCCAGTTTGGAATTTACAACAACCATGGTTGATTCCACGTTTTTGAAAAGGATGGAGCCGGTTGTCTTTTGCTTTTTATCTGTGGCTTGGAGCTTGGCTTTTTGACTGGCTAGCACTGCAATTTGATCTTCCAGTGATTGAATCTTCGATTGGAGTATAGGAACATCAACATAATATCGTTCTAACCATGAATTGCATTGGTCACAGGGTGACTGTGTGAGTTTCGAGGGTTTGGCCATATGAACGAGGGTTTCACGAGGCAATTTAATACCCGGGTAGTTAGGGTCATCCTTTAGGCAGGGGGGAAGGTTTGATAAAAAATCATAAGGGGGATCGGGACATAAACCCTGCGAGTAGGGGTACTCGCTGGCTAGAAAATGCTCAATATCAGAATCAGATTCCTCACTTAGGATGATAGGGTTAGACTCGACAAAGGGTTTTGGTTTGTTTCTGGCCATTCTCGAAATGAATCGAGCATTCCTTTTCCCTTTGGCATTAGCAGTAAGGTTTGCCTTGGGATTTTTGCTCATAGGCTTTTTAATGGCCTCTGCACTCTTAGTTACAGTGTCGGGTAAGTCAATAGGAGGGTCGGTCGAGGGTTTAGACAGTAGGAGATGCAACGGTATAGGCGGTTCGGGCTTGGTTTCAATTACCACGGGTTTATCAACATATCCAGGGTCGATGTCTTCAAAGCCAATACGAGCGATGAAAGCCCTCCAACTATCACCATGAAAATTCAAATGATAAACAACGATGAGCTTAATAAGCCCATGGTGGAACAGGTTGTTGTTAGCCTTGTGCTTCTTAAACTTCTTTGACATTTTATACAAGCTCCGATGAAAGTAAAAAGGCATGTTTAGAGGATACCCTATAAAAACCATCAACAGACACAGGTGGTAGAGGAACAAAAGTCCGTATCGACCTTCACAGGTCACAAACTGCTTGACTAGCATTAATAAATTGTGCCATCGTGGTTTGAGCATAGATACAGGCATACCTCTATCACAAGAGGTGACTTTGCGCGATAGAAACAACAATGTCCACGACACTTCCTCGACCTGTCAATTCTTAAACCAACGTTGTCCCGAGGTAGGTAACCCCGTAGATGAGATGATAAACTGTTCATCAATCTCTAACTGTATATCGCCCACCTTGGCTTGATATCCATCGAAGGTCATGGCAAACTGTCATGCTACAAAAAGGTTAAAACCCTCAAATCGTTTCACGAAGGTAAGCCATCCATTGTCTTCCAAATCTTGGCAGACATTGTCAAACATTAACAAGGCTTGTTTTCCATTGGGTTCAACTCGCACGACTGGTGCCATGGAGCTGAACACATGGTAAGGGAAGGGTTTGAATTCACCAACACACACAGGAGCAGAGCTACCCGAGCTAACAGAAATGAACGAGCAAAAGGGGTAGGCATAAATGCAAGCATGCGAAGGTGGTGGAGTCTGCCATGCAAGATATTCATTATCCAAGTACAACCGCCGATTTACATAGCTGTTCAATCCATAATAGTAGTTCAACTATCGAGTCATGTGCCCAACTAATGAAATCAAATGTGTATACCAATGCGCGCAAACGTTAAGCCATCGTGTTTAAACACCCGACTTATAAATCAAAACCAAAATCAACTATGCGCCAATGTATCGATTCAAATAATCAAAAGTTTAACCAAGGTGCCAAACGATATTCTTATAGTCGACAAGCCAAAAGTTATGAAAAGATTGACATAAGGATTATATCATATATATATAAAAACTTAATCATAACCCCTACGCATTTTTATAGAATCAATGATCAGGCAAGTCATATAAAGTGCAAATCCAAATATTGATGTATTGCAAACTCAATAAAACTCAATCACACAATCAATATAAGAATGACCAATGAGTATAGTTTGAAAGTTCTTCCAGCCACATAATGATAAACAAAAGGTAAGCGCGATAGGCAAATCGATAAAAAGATCATGACAGTTCAGATAGTGATCGAAATATGACATCAAAACATCAAATTTTCATGCTTACAATCGTGAAAACGAAACGAAAATAAGTGTGTAAATGTCGCAAGAAATGAAAATGTCATTTATTTGAAAATTGCGACAAAAAACTTGATGTTTGCAAGACACAGGTGTAGGCAGCTTATAGGATCATGGAAGAATGTGATTTGGCTGCCAACAAGGTTTTATGAGGAAACCCTAATTTTTCAAATTTCGAATTTTGAAATTCTGATCCAGGAGATAGATGCGTTGGGCTGAGGCGAGTTAGCTGGTGTAGTTGGAATTTCAAAAATCCAACTTTTACTCCTTCAAATATGATCTGCGGATTTCTGGACTGGTGCTTCTGGTTTTCTGGTACTTCTGGTACTCTGGTTTTCTGGTTTTCTGGTACTTTGTAAAACTAGGGTTTCACTTTCCAGGAGATCTAGCCACTGAAAAGGTGCGCTCTAAGTTCCAAAATGATCCTTGGGGGAGGGCGCATCTTTCTAGGAGGTTAGGGAGCTGAAAATACTCACTTTTGCAAAACCCTAATTTTTGGGTAGGGTAACAGTGACATTTTTCCTCTTGCAAATTGTGCTTCCTTCAGGTTGGCTCTGATACCATGTTAATGTTTATGCCATTATTATAGTTCTTTGCATTTCAATAGATAAGAGCATAATATGAACAAGATCGCTGAGAAATACACATTCACAAAATACACAACATTTATCCTGGGAAACCCTCTAGGGGAACAAAACCCAACAAAAACTTCCTTATCATAAATAGCTTATACAATGTTCAAGAGATAACTCAAACCAATACAGATAGTCCTCTCCAAGAGATGTGCCACTCTTCTCCCTCTCTCCAACTAGTAATTGCAGTTTGCCTCATAAGAGAATGAGCAATTGAGTTGTTTGTTTGAAGTAAGGTGCTAGCCTCTTATTTATACAAGAATGGCACGTGTGAAAGGTCACAAATGGCAGGGCCTACCTCTCACTCTGGGTGGGTAAACCCACCTTTAATTAATTCTGGGTCTTCCATAATAACTGTTGGGGTTGACTTCTTATTTTGCCCTTTGTAATTTTCTGATAACCAATCCGCAAAAGGGGATTTGGTCCTTATACAATTACCGTCATGATTAATCCACAATGGGGATTAATCCAATAATAATAATAATAATAATAATGACATGATTAATCCGCAATGGGGATTTAATCCAATAATAATAAGAATGCTCTTCGCAGTTACATTATTTCAACAGCTGGAAAGATGCATCATCGTAGATCCGGCATTGACCCATCAAATCACCGGATTAAGCATGCAAGGCCCAGACCCACATGAATTTTATCCAGGGAAGGTTGCAAATCGCACCCTGGTGCAAAAAATTAAAGATATCTATGGTGATGTGGAGAAGGGGAAGCGAGGCTACAAGGTAGCCTCCATTCAGAATGACCCAGTGCTCCTAGCCTGCCAGTTGATCGTTGGTTAGCTAGTAAGGAAGAATAGACCCACACAGGTCACAAGGTTCGTTGTTGACCTCACAGGAAAATGCATGGAAGAGCCACAAATGAACTGGGCGAGCTACCTCGTCAACCAGTTAGAGAAGGACTTCCGCGAAGCTCAGGATCAGGGCTACGAGTTCCACTTCAGTTGGTTGTTGATCCTCATCACTTTCATTGCTTGGGAAATGCCAGAAGGTGCAACCTTCCCTGAGATTGAGCCATCTGAACCCTTAGCTACGAAGTTCATCATGCTCTGGTATTTGAGCAACATGGAAAAACAATGGTAGTCAAATGGGATGTTCCACACCTACTACCTGCAGTTGAAGAGGGCTATTGAGTCTTTCCCTTGGATGACGTTGAACACCCTGCACAGGTTCAAACCATTTGTGAAGTTTCGCACAGATAGAAATTTTATTTATATCATTGCACGTGAACACAAACACAAAGAAGAGATGCAGAGTTACTATAAACTCACAAAGGAGGAAATGGAAGAAATCACTAAGGAATGGCCTGCAAATTTCCTTATACCAGTCGACCAGAAAGAACTATCTGACCCCAACCTCATCGGAAGTCTTTTGGTTACTTGCGAAGAGTATGATGCACCCAACAGTAGCAGAAGGAAGAAAAAGGAAAAGGTACAGGAGCCAAACATCGCATCAGAAGAGACTACTTCAAACTCACCTGGAGGGGGAGGTGATGACGAAGTAGACAAAGAAGAGGAAAAAGGATAAGAAGACAAGAAGAAATAAGGTGAAGTAACACCACCTAGGGATCCTATTGATGAAGCTGAGACCTCCAAGAAAATAAAGGTTTCCCCCACGAAACCTACATCGCGGAAGAAGTCCAAAGCAACCACAGATTCAGACTGTGCTAATGATGGATGACATAGATTTCATCATCGTCGTTGTCTCAGATACCTCAGAATATATATTACAGCACAATGATGCCAAACAAGATACCATGTATGAAAGAATTGAAGAAGAGCTTAAAGGGGTACAACAAGCCCTCTACTCCAGCGGCGCAGTGTCTACTGCGCCCCCGTCATCAGAAGGAACAGAGTTGGGAGATGAACCTACCCAGCTATGTCAAATAGCATATGCGACCAAAGCTTTCCTTTGTTGTGTTCAGGAAGAAAAAGAGAAGGCCACAGAGGCCTTAAATAAAGAAAAAGAGGAAGTCGTAGAACAACATCGGGTTGCGCCACAAGAAAAATACGACATCCAACCCAAGTTTGCAGAGGATAGAGCGCAGATCCATAAGGAGAAGGAACAACTTCTCATAGAGCAGATTGGAGTTAAAGAAATAGTCACTATATCACTTCTCTTTGTTACAAGGTTAGAATAGATGGAAGAAGACCCAGTGGAAATCCAAGTAGGGAAGCTTACTGAAGCCATTCAGCAGCTCCAACAGAGGATAGCATAACTGGAGTTAAAAGCAGTGCCAAGAACTCCGCAAGAAGTGCGAGACTAGAGAGAAGAAATTGCCCGGAGAGCAATCCAAAGAATTAAGGCATTGTCCTTAGAATGTAAACAGCTCAGCAGTCGAAGTGCACAAAATTATGAGCACCTTGCAGAGGACCCTGAACTAAGGACACTGGAGTCACAACTTCAGAAGGCCAAGAAACAAGCATCAACGGTGTAAGGGCAATTGAAGCCACTATCAGCGGTCGAGAGGATGAAACGATCCCAGGAATAACGCATGGTTCAACAACAATTCCATGCCATACAAAGTTAGGTCATGGAAGTGACTCAACAACTCCAACCAGTGCAGGATGCAACTTGCATATGTTTTGAGGAAATTGAAGGAGAAGGTGAAGCACTGGAACAAGTGGTCACCACAGTTGAACAATTCTTGGAAGGACCTGTAATGAAGAAGATCATTCAATATTTCTCCGAGAAGGAGGCTCTGGCGGAGCAACAAGTTGAAGCAGCTCGAGGCATTTGAGGCAGAGTTACCCAGATCAGAGTGAATCGGGACGAGTCAGAGGTGAGTGTTGGGGGCTTGTTGGCCCTTGACCAAGTTTTGGAGAACCTTGGTCATGTTTGACCAATTTTGGGACTTCGACAGGCTGGTCGAAGGCGGAGCGCAAGGCAAAGTGGAGATTGCGGGATCTCGGCCCCTTCTTAGAGAATTTTTGGGTTTAGGTTTTATGTAATGGGTATGGGATGTCGGCCCATGGGTTTACCCATGTTTATGCCCTTTGTAATGTATAAATATAAATCTAGGCGATGTAAGTAAGAGAGAAATATATGTGTAATGCGGTCGGTGATCTAAGTGAAAACATTTTTGGATGCTTCGTGCATAATGTGTGTTAAGAACTTGCAAATCTAAGTGCAAGTGATTATAAGAAGCTTGTGTGCAGATTGTAAGAAGGCTTTGTGCTTGAACCTAGCTTGGGGAAGGAGGGTCTGGCGAGGTGAGCGCAGATCTCTTGTCCTATGCGAAGTGGGTTCTTATGGCTCCAGGCTTGTAGAAGATTGAAAAAAGACAATAAAAAAAGAAGAGTTGGTGGACGTAGCCCCACACTGGGGCGAACCACATATATCTTGTGTTGTGGTTGTTTTGTGCATCATATTTGTTATCTTATTGATGTGATTTATGCTTAGTGTAGTGATATATGTTAGATGCATCTGATATAGTAGCTTAGTTCTTATTAATGTGAATGAATGCTAGATCTAATCTATTTCTATATGTTAAATGATTGGATGTATTAGATCTTGTTGAATACTATGTTGCTCTGTAACTAGGGTTTCGACCTGCGATGTGAATAAGGGTTAAATACTAATGAATGTTAATTGCTAAGTTATCTTTTAAGTGTTGTAATCACAGATCTGTGTCCCAATTAGGTTGTATACACTTGAGTCCTGCAACCACCCATGCCTCTACCTCGGGTGAGACTTCATCTTCTTCGCATGTGTTGTCGAAAGGGTCGATAGTTAGGGTTTTGTTGGTGCATTGTTGAAGCATTGAACCGTGGGTCTGCCCCTGTGCCAACAATTCCACTCTATGAAAAACCAATATTTCAAAGGCCATGGAAGATATCTTTTCAATGAGATTTTCTCCTCTAAACTTTTCAACCATCTCTGGTTTTCCAAATCCAGTGCCTCATCTATCAGAATGGGGATATTTATTGTCTGTCTTCAGAGAAGAAAAGGATGATGATCTTGTTCAACATCTCATTTATTTTCATCAATGCATGGATCAGTTGAACTTGCATCAGGAGGATGTCTTAATGAAAAATTTTATGTTCTCCCCGAAGGATGATGCCAGAGACTGGTACTTTTCTCTCCCTGCTGCAAGGATATCCACCTTGAGAGAATTCCATGTTTCTTTCAATTTGCATTGTAAAAGGTATTGCTTCTCTAAGTTTTGTTTTTCTTGATTATTGTGAGGAATATGAGAAAAGTGTTCAAGTTTCATTAAGTTTCTCTCCTGACTATGAAGTTAAAGAAGATAACCTAGTCAAGAAAATCAATGAAGGATCAACGCTTTATTTTTCTTGTTCTTATGTACTGGATGCAGATTCAAATGATAGTTATGATCATAAAAATACAGTAGATATTTCTCCTGACTATGAAGCTGAGATAAATGATAAGTTAGTTAAAAAAACTAGGGAAGATTCCTCTCTGTTTTTTCCTAGATTTTCATAATTGAAGGCAAATTTTGTTTGTTGCTCTTATGAAGAAAATGAAAAGGATATTTCTCTTCTTGAAACTGATTTTTTTTAGCATCCCTGCTTATGATGAAGAATTTGCTTCAAATAATGACCAAGAACAACCTATTTTTGATGAATATCCCAGTGAAGATGATGATGAGAATATTTTTTTCATAACTTCTCTGGAACCTTGTAGCATTGTTCCTGTATATGATAATTATGAACCTGATCCTTGGGAGAGACATGGAGGATAAAAGGAAGAGCTAAATGTGTAGCTTATCTCATGTCCAACACTTATAAATGAGAATATATCACCGAGGATTAACAAGCCTGCATTAGTCCTTTATCCACCTATACATGTTGAGAACATCAAACAGCGTGTGAGCAATGATGAAATAAATGAGGTAATGTTTTACCAGTTTAGCATGCCTTATTATTTTTTTTATGACCCTGTGGGGTTATATATGGATTTGAACTTTCCAAAATCATTGGAGCCTACAAATTTAATCATCTTATCATCATTTGGAGGTATTGTTAGTGTTCCAAAACATGTTTTCATTCCGCTATCATACCTCCTTTACCTTTTATGGATCATCTGTAGAGAAGAAAAGGATGTTACCAAACAGTTTGAGTGGCTATGGTGGAAGTTTGTTTTCACATGGAAAAATTGTAAAGTCAGTTAGAGTAAGGTCTTGTATATAAATAAGCTCGTGTGCAAGCATTTCAGTTTTCAGTTTTCTTTTAGTATTTAAATAATGACCCCATATCACTAGGATAAGACATTGAAGTTGCTTGTTCTTGGAAGCTCACAGGGAGCATGCCATCCCCTGTGGAGCCAATGTTATCACATGTAGTTGTTATGGGTCAATTCATCCTTAGATTTTTTATTTTTTATCCCTATCCTTGTTTAAGTTTTACTTTTGATCTCCTCCTTATGGTTTTCTTAGGTATTAGCACAAATAATTTAAGGTTGATGTTGGCCCATACCTTTGGTTCATGTCTTCATCCCATCATAAGATTAGATGCCACCACTACCCTTACATGTCACCACTTACACTATGCGCATAAACCCCTCCAATAGGTCCCTCTACTCATTAGAAGGTCAAATCAAATTTGTTTTAGTATGTTTCCATCTCGTCAGGACATTTTGTAGCACATCTTCCCCCGTTACCATTATTTCACTTATGAGGCTTGTGTCAGTCGATCTCATTTTTTTCAGCATCCATGATTTTAAGGAAATAATTTGGGATTTAGTCATTTAAGGTTGTCTAATTGTTTTCTCAAAGATTTCAAATTTGCTCCTAGTTTGGCACTGCAAAAACTCCTAGTTCAGATAGGCATTGTGAAATCTGTTGCAGACTAGCTGGCATAGGGAAATTTGAAGTTAGATTTGTTGCAGGAATTTTCATACAATCTTAAGAATATCTACTGTTAAGCCACGATGTCCAGGAACTCCTTGAGTTTTTAGAGCTCTGTTGAAGATCATATTAAGGTTGTGCTTATGTTTATTTTTTTGGGCGCTACGAATTGAGGATCTACATTCCCAACATACCTCTTTACCTTTCCTATCACCAAATTCTCAGCTTATCTGCAGTATTTTCAGCCTCTTCTATCACAATTGAGCAAGTCCTACTATCAGATCCATTGTGCCTATCTCTTTCTTGGCACTTGTTGTTATACTGCGAAATCTACTAGGAATTTCGCTAAAGATCCCATGTTCCAACGCTTCGAACCTATGCATAAAACTCAACATTGTTATCCTATGATTACATGGTCTGTATCAACTGAATTCTTTTAGATTTTCAATTGTTCTCCCAAGTCTAAAATCTGTCTATGTTGAAAATCTAAAGAGCCTTGTTGATTAACATCGTGATGACCTTGCATGATTGTGAATTATTAGCTTAAATATTTGACAGTTTCTTCCTCCTTGCATATCCATTTTCCTGGAGAGTTTTCTTCCATTTCTTAACCATTAGTTTCCCTTTCATAATCTCATAAGTCAAAAAGGCAACTTAATAATTTATACAAATAGAGCAGAGATTTACAATCTCAGATCAAAAATCTTAAGCTGGAGTTGCAACCTTTCAAAGATGAATTATCCAAAAGAAATCTCAATGTGTTAGTTCTAGCTGCAACCAAAATAAGTACAAGACTCAGGAGGTGAAATGAAGTGGTTGAAAGAATCTAAATTTTGAAGGTGGTTATCCTTGCACTTTAAATTTATGGTGGAAAGTATTATGTTTATATCTGGTTTTTCATTCATACACCCTATTTAGAGGCTTCTACATGCTTATATACCTTTGGAAATCATATTTTTTTGTATTTTTGGCTCAAAATACACAATTCGGACAACTACACGACAATTCGTAATGCCTGCCACTACAAAATGTGTTATGGAGTGTGTTGTGGAAACTTTGTTCTAGACTATTGAACTGACATTTTTTACTAGATGACTTCCATGAGGATTTCTAGGTGAACCAGGATGAATTTTTAAAATCCAAAAGACATTATTGTCAAGCACATATCCATGAACAATAAACTCTTTAATTTTTCACACAGGTGTCACAGATTGGGAGATTCGAAAGAATCTTTGAGCCCTATGTTTTCAGTTTTCATGATTTCCTGTTTGAGACATGTTTTTGCGACATGTATTTCGGCCAACTGGAGATGAATTTAAAGAAACCGAGAGAGGTGTTTCTTTAGAACGATCTTATATACAAAAAAAAATCTCATATTTTACACAACTATTATTTTTTAGAATTACAAGTGGCATTTTGAAGCCTATTTTTCATAATTTCGCCTCCTGAAAAGAAGGAAATCAGTTAAAACATGTCATTTTCAGTTTGTAGTTATTTCTATTTTGGGAAAGGGGTTGGAGTTATAATGGGTGATATGGAAATGACCTATATGGATATATATTCATTGTAAAATAGAAGAGGAGGGTTGGATTCATGATCCAAGAGAGGCTTGAGAGAGCAGGAGTAGTTTTAGTTGCTCATTTCCAAGCCTGGGGGCCTGTTTGTAATGACATTTTCTGCCATTAAAGATCCATGAGAGTTGTTATGAGATTTTATTAAGTGTTTTTCCATTTCTTTGTTATCTTCTTTCTTGAATATATTTCAAGTTTTGAGGATAATAGTTGCCATTGATTAATGGATTCATGAATAACATAGGACCTGTAATAGCTTGCCCATTAAATCATTGTTCATTATTTAAGAAAATATTTATCTGTTGAAGAAAGGATATCTGCATAATGGATAATTTTCCTTTTTTCATATTCACTATGATTCTACTCATCATTATATATCTCTTTTTCTAATGCACAGTTTGATTTCCTTTGATCTGTAGGATGTTATGACTCCATGCCCAATGGAATGCCTCTGCAGAATTTGTGTTTCCCTCTCCCTTTCTTTTTCATCTTGTTGATCCAGCTACTCAAACCATTTTAATCCATTTACATTTTCATGGATATTGGGATTATCCTCTAGCATTCTAAGGGTGACTCTTATTTCTAACACCAAGTTCAGAATCTCGAGTGAGATTGTTTTTGGCACAGGGGAAGACCCAGGGTTCAACGCTTCAACAATGCACCAACAAAACCCTAACTACCAGCCCTTTCGGCAACACCTGTGAAGCAGATGAAGTCTCACCCAAGGTAGATGCAAGGAGGGTTACAAGACTCAAGTTTTTGCAACCTAGTTGGGACACATATATGATTACAATACTTAACAGAGCACTTAGCAGTTAACATTCATTATTATTTATCCCTTATCCACTTTGTAGGAGAAAACCCTAAACACAGAACAACGCAGTATTCAACAAGATCTAACACATCCAAGCACTTACCATATAGAAATAGATCCGATCTAGTATTCATTCACGTTACTAAGCACTAAGCTACTATATCAGATGCATCTAACATATATTTCTATACTAATAATAACTCAAATAACAACCATAATGCACAAAGAAACCATAACATAGGATATGCGTGGTTCAACCCTAGTGTGGGGCTATGTCCACCAACTCTTCATCTTCTTTATTATCTTCTGTCAATATCCTTACATGCACAGAGAATCAAAACCCACTCTGCATAGGACAAGAGATATGCGCGCACCTCGCTATATCCTCCTTTCCCGAGTCAGGTCACAGCACAAAGCCTCTTTACAGTCATTTTCACTTACCTTTGCAAGTTCTCAGCACTTAGTATGCATAAAGCTAACTCAATCACATAGATCCAACTACTTACATCACTTGCACTCAGCACAATATAGCACTTATCACCACATATCCCTCTACTTACATCGCCTAGATTTCTATTTATACATTACAAAAGGGCCTAAGCATGGGTAACCCATGGACCGACATCCCATACTCATTACATAAACCCAAAACCCAAAAAGTCTACAAAAGGGGGACGCGATCCCGCGATCTCTGCTTCGCCTAGTGCTCCATCTTCGATCAGCCTGTCGAAGTCCCAAAATTGGTCAAACATGACCATCGTTTCCACAAAACCTAGTCAGGGGCCAACAGGCCCCCAACACTCACCTATGACACATCCCGAGTCACTCTGATCTAGGTAAATCTGCCTCGAAGGAATCAAGTTTGGCTCAAGCTGCTTCATCAGAGCCTCCTGCTCGATGAACTCCTGGATAACTTTCTCGGTCACAAGTCCTTCCAATCGTTGTTCAACTGAGGTGACCACTTGTTCAAGTTCTGCAGCTCGTCCTTCAATTTCCTCAAAAAGTGTACAAGCTTCATCCTGCACTGGCTGGATCTTCTGAGTCACTTCCATGACTTTTCTCTAGATGGCATGGACCTGCTGTTGAACCATGCATTGTTCTTGGGACATTTTCATCCTCTTGACCGTTGATAATGGCTTCAACTGCGCTTGCACTGTTTCTACTTTCTTCTTTGCCTCCTGGAGTTGTGACTCCAGTGTCCTTTGTTCAGGGTCCTCTGCAAGGCGCTCCTAGGTCTATGCACTTCGACTATTGAGTTGCTTTCATTCTAAGGCCAATGCCTTGATTCTCTGGACTCCGCTATGGGAAATTTCTTCCCTTTGGTCTCGCACTTCCTACAGAGTTCTTGGCATTGCTTGTAATTCTAGTTCTGCTACTCTTTGTTGGAGTTGTTGAATGGCTTCAACAAGCTTTCCCACCTGACTCTCCAAAGGGTGTTCTTCCATCTGTTCTAAGACCGTTAAAGAGAGAATTTATCTAGTGTCTGCTTCTTTAAATCCAATCTTCTCTGTGAGCAGTTGTTCTTTCTCCTTCTAGATCTGTGCTCTATCCTCTGCAAACTTTGCCTGGAGGTCATATTTTTCTTGTTGCACAACCTGACGTTGCTCTATGGCTTCATCTTTTTCTTGCTTCAGGGCCTCTATGGCCTATTTGTTTTCCTCCTGGACATGATGAAGTCGATCTTCTATCGAGTCTATTAATATGCGTAGATGGGAAGGCTCATCTCCCAACTTTGCTCCTTCTGATGACGGTGGCGCAGTAGACACTGCGCGACTGGAGTATAGGGCTTGTTGTACCCCTTTTAACTTTGTTGCAATCCTATCATACATGTTCTCCTATTTTTCTTCCTTTCACTGTATAATGTCTTATGAGGTATCTGATACAGCGAGGATGATGAGGTCGATGTCATCCACCGCTAGCACAGTCTAAAATGGAATTTTATTGGCTTTTGACTTCTTACACGATGTAGGTTTCGTGGGGGAAACCTTTCTTTTATTGGATGTCTCATCTTCATCAAGGGGGTCCCTAGGCGGTGTTACTTTGACCTACTTTTTCTCATCTTCTTCCCATTTGTCCTCCTCTTTGTCTACTTCATCACATCCTCCCCCTACAGGTGAATCTGAAGCAATCTCTTCTGATGTGTTGTTCAACTCTTGTACCTCTTCCTTCTTTTTCCTTCTGCTACTATTGGGTGCATCATATTCTTCGCGAGTGACCACAGGATTATCGATGAGGTCGGGGTTGGATAGTTTTTCCTGGTCGACTTGTATAAGGAAATCTGTATTCCATTCCTTAGCTATTTCCTCCATGTCCTCCTCAGTGAGGTTATAGTATAATTGAAGATCTTCTTTATGTTCATCTATGCACGCAGTGATATAAATAAAATGTCTATCTACGTGAAAATTTACAAATGGCCTGAACCTATGCAGGGTGTTCAGCGTCATATGAGGGAAAGACTCAATAGCCCTCTTCAACTATAGGTAATAGATTTGGAACACTGCGTTTGACTCCCATTGTTTAGCCATGTCACTCGAGTACCAGAGCGTAGTGAACTTCGCAGCAAGGGGTTCGAACGGCTCAATCTCAGGGAAGGTCGCTCCTTCTGGCATCTCCCACGCAATGAAGGCAATGAGGATCAACAACCAGCTAAAATGGAACTCATATCCATGATCCTGAGCTTCACGGAAGTCTTTCTCTAACTGGTTGATGAGGTAGCTCGCCCAGTTCCTTTGTAGTCCTTCAATTCATTTTCCCGTGAGGTTAACAACGAACCCCGTGACCTGCGTGGGTATTTTCTTACTTACTATCTTACTAGCGATCAACTAATAGGCTAGGCACACTGTGCCATTCTGGATGGAAGATACCTTGTATCCTCGCTTCCCCTTCTCCACATCTCCATAGGTGTCTTTGATTCTCTGAGCTAGGGCGCGATCTGCAGACTTCCCTGGATAAAAGTCTTATGGGTCTGGTTCTTGCATGCCTAATCCGGTGATCCAATGGATCAACACCGGATCAACGGTGATGCATCTATCCAACCACAAATAACCTCCATGGAAGCAAGACAACAGGATTTTAACACACACGTTAACCTCTTGATGACTTCCAAAGTGGGGTATCTTAATTACATTCAGGATGGTGGACCTCGCAATGTCCATGGTCCATGACTAGGGGATGATCTTTGACTTCGTCCCCTTGGTCTTAGTCAAATACTTATGTGGGGCGATCATTCCATGGTTCTTGCGATCTCCCAAGTTGAATTCACTAATCTTCAACGTCATAATCTGTCCCAACTGCAGTCCAACTGCGTGTATCCCCTTTGGGAGTGTTACACATTATTTTCGTCATCCCTATGACCGTTAATGATGTAAACCTATATGTTTCCTTCAGAGGGGTCAGTGGCCTGAGTTCCTGAAGAGAGAAGGGAGAATAACTTTTCCTGAGAAAAGAAGTTGCATTTTCCCTTGTAAAAACCCTGTAAAAAAGGAAGTTCGCAAGTTGCTATATAGGCAGGGTGCGAGAATGCCTGATTCTCACAGGTTGCACCATAGCTAGGGTGCGAGATGTTCGCAGGTTTCTCTATAGGCAGAGTGTGAGAATGCCTACATGTGGTAAAAACAAGTGTTTTCTCGAATCTTCTAGAAGGAGAAACTTCTATGGTGAGGTGGCATCCGAATGGTTTGGATCTTACTCGCTTTCATGATTTAGTGGGATCATCCTAACCTCCTCACCTTATCCTCTTAAACTTATAAAAGGAGAGGAGTTCTCATGGAGAAATTTAGCTTTTGTTAGTGTTGGAGCTTTTGGGATTGTTAGCTTGGTTAGAGTGGCTTTGAGATTTGCTTTGTCAAGATAGATTGTGAGTAGTATCAGATCTATGCTCTCAAAATTCTTGGAGTGGAAGTGTGTGGGGAACGAAGGACATTTGGATGGGACCTTACGACATCAAGGCCATGGTTGTAATCTCTCTTTCACATTTAATATGATACAGTAATATGATTCTTTCCTATAAAGNTTGTTGTGTTTTATTGTATGATTCCTTGATCACATACATAGGTTTATATTGAGTTTATACTATTACTATCACTTTGGTTGGTTGTGTTATTTTGTAGGATCATCATTGTATGAGTTTTTGAACGGAGCTAGGATGGCGATGGTGAGAGGAAGCGACATTTAAATGGTATGTCACCCATCCCTCTTTAGTTAGTAAATTCAATATCTAAAACTTAAGGAAAGCGTCATGTTCTTGTGTGTTTTGTTCTAGATCTAGGTGGATCTAGGGAGATCAGTTAGTTTCCGCACCTACCGATTAGTTCGATAACAAAATTGGAAACTCTCCAGTGGAGTTGCCAATTTTTTTATCGGACTAATCGGTAGGTGCAGACACTAACAGATCTCCCTAGATCCACCTAGATCTAAAACAAAATAGGACAGGACATGACTCTTTCCCTAAGTTTTGACCATTGAATTAGCTAGTAGGAAGGAACAAGTAACATACATTTATATCGCTTCCTAGGGTCTTTGTTGCTCCCACTTCGCTCCAGTTCTCTCGTGAGGTCAAGACCAAGACAACACAAACCAACCAAAGTGAAGATAGAAAAATATATTCAACTGTCAACTTATGTGTATGATCAAGGAGTTACACAATAAAGTGAAAATAGCTTTATGGGAAAGGGACATGCCACTGTATCATATTAATTGAAAGTAAAAGATTACAACCAGATCGCCTTGATGTCGCAAGATTCCTTTCGATGGCTCTTGGCTCCAACACACACACTTGCTCAATCCTTGCATGAAGAAGATCAAACCCTCTTGATAGACTTGCTAGAGTCTCCAAGCTCTTGTTCAAGCTAAGTCCTTCACACAATTCTTTCACCAATTCCCCAATGAATATTGCTTAACCTTTTCCATGAAAATTCCATCAATATATAGGAGAGAATGAGATGGTTACTTAGATAAGAATGATCCCACAATATTAGGGAATCCAGTACAAGGATAACCATTCGAATGCCAACCCATTCTTCTAGAAGATTCCCTTCTAGAACCATCGAGAATCCATCTTTTCCAAGCTTTAGAGAAGGTTCACACCCTAGCTATGTAACACAGTGCGAGAATTTTGCACCCTAGCTTAAGGCAGCCTGCGCGAATGGGTCATTCTCACACCCTGGTATATTAGCAACCTGCAAACTCTCTTCAAAAGTGAGTTTTCTGGGAAGAGATGAATGTCATTTTTCTCAGGAGAAAGTTCTTATGAGGAGCCTGAGTACACCATCATGATGACCAAAATCATGGGTAACAGAATGCCCCCCAAAGTATGAGGCCAAAACCAGTGACAGCCGAAAGACTTTGTAAGCTGCATGTGTGTGTCGGAAACCAGGAGCACACCTAATCGGAAACCTGCGAACAACCAATCATCTGCAGAATATCGCATATATTAATTCTGAGGTAGGCATTCCCATACTCAGATCACAGACGGATGACATTGTAGACATAAGTCATAGCCACCAATCATATACTGTGGATCCATGCCGTCAAAATATAGCATAGCCACCAGGAATACACTGTGTATCTATGCGAGAAAATTCAAATTAAGACGACATAGCCACGAGACATACAAAGTGGATCTATGTGTCGCAAATTATACATACTCCATCACAACCTGGACAAAGAGATGGTATCCAGGGTCTTCAATCTCGTCGCCCAAAGTATGAATCTAACCATGTGATTACATGTGTTGAAGTCGAACATGGAAAAAACCACTTGATTACCGGTCATTGATGAAACCGTTAACAAGTGCGAGGGAAATCACCATTGATGTCAATGACTCCCAAGGTACTCTAGTACAATCCATCGAGTGTGAATGAGTGAGTTGAAGTCAAACATCCGATGGAATCTTTTGATCAGGGGTCAATGATGTAAACCCATTGTCAAAAGCGAGGAAACCTGCCATTGAGGCATGCAAGCTCCAAGGTACCAAAGAATTTCTAAGTCTTGTTTCCGGATAATGAGCTGAAGTCGACGGAACAAAACTCGTCACAGGAGGGCCTTGATGTATCCCCCATCAATGACACGAAATGAGTAACATATTTTGAAGGTGAAACAGAGTATGATGTAAATTAAACTGGACATAGGGAAGGCCAACATGAAGAGAATGGAAAACTGCAGATGGCCGACTCAATAAAGGTTTCAGATGGACTTCTCTTGAACATATGAACGACACGACCAATGATTTGGCAGCATTGACCCAAAGA
>ML776870.1:2053790-2103855 GCA_009831015.1 Picea engelmannii
TATTTCCTTGTTTGTTGGCAGGTTTCCAACCGACTGTTCCTTGTTCCCTACACACACTCGACAAAGTATTTCAGCTATCACTCTGTTCTAACTTCATACTTTGGGGGGCTCTCTGTTACACATTATTTTCATCATCCCTATGACCGTTAATGATGTAAACCTATCTTGTGCCTTTAGAGGGGTCAGTGGCCTGAGTTCCTGAAGAGAGAAGGGAGAAGAACGTTTCCTGAGAAAAGAAGTTGCATTTTCCCTTGTAAAAACCCTGTAAAAAAGGAAGTTCGCAGGTTGCTATATAGGCAGGGTGCGAGAATGCATGATTCTCACAGGTTGCACCATAGCTAGGGTGCAAGATGTTCGCAGGTTGCTCTATAGCAAGGGTGCGAGAATTCCTACACGTGGGAAAAACAAGTGTTTTCTTGAATCTTCTAGAATGAGAAACTTCTATGGTGAGGTGGCATCCAAATGGTTTAGATCTTACTCGCTTTCATGATTTAGTGGGATCATCCTAACCTCCTCACCTTATCCTCTTCAACTTATAAAAGGAGAGGAGTTTTCATGGATAAAGTTAGCTTTTGTCAGCGTTGGAGCTTTTGGGATTGTTAGCTTGGTTAGAGTGGCTTTGAGATTTTCTTTGTCGAGATAGATTGTGAGTAGTATCAGATCTATGCTCTCAGAATTCTTGGAGTGGAAGTGTGTGGGGAATGAAAGAAAATTGGAAGGGACCTTACGACATCAAGGCCATGGTTGTAATCTCTCTTTCACATTTAATATGATACAGTAATATGATTCTTTCCTATAAAGCTTGTTGTCTTTTATTGTATGATTCCTTGATCACATACATAGGTTTATATTGAGTTTATGCTATTACTATCACTTTGGTTGGTTGTGTTCTTTTGTAGGATCATCATTGTATGAGTGTTTGAACAGAGATAGGATGGATATGGTGAGAGGAAGCGACATTTAAATGGTATGTCACCCATCCCTCTTTAGTTAGTAAATTCAATTTAAGGAAAGCGTCATGTTCTGGTGTGTTTTGTTCTAGATCTAGGTGGATCTAGGGAGATCAGTTAGTGTCCGCACCTACCGATTAGTCCGATAACAGGGAGGTACGCAGTGATCAAGGTGTAGTTGAAGTTCCTCGGGACACTGTCACGACTAACCATGCCAGCCAGAGGCGAGATATAGTCGGGAAGGATAGATGGGATGAGCTTCACATTCTCCAAGTCATCACGATGCTTGCTACGTTTCTGAGCAATGAGTCGGCTAGACCGACGTTGCGCAGTTGACGGGGATACTTCCAATCCTCACGTAGATGAAGCTTGTATGCCTACAGACATCACCTTTTCAGCCATGAGGTCTATTAGGATCTCTTCAACGGAATTTTATACTGCGTTAATGTCATCTGACATGCACGCTTGAGATCATATATCTCAGGTCGGTGAGCAAACACTCAATGTAACAGAATGGGTGGCGAGCTCTCAATAGGCACTGCGCGAAAGAAACTAGTTCTTTGTGGGCTCGGATAATCACAATTGGAAAAAGTGTTCTCGGTGCAACACTCGATGGGATAAATAGAAAACGTCGTAACAGACTCTTCTAACGGGCAAGAACACCTCAATCAATGCAATTCCATCCATTGTGGCGTGGTCCCAACGGTGCAATGGAGAACGATCCATCAATAACTGTGTTTCTAGCCGTTCTGGAGCATCATTCTAATGGTCGGGACACCAACAACAGTCATATTGCTTCATCATAGCAAAGTGTCAATCTACGTTGTTTTGATATCCCAGTGAAGTTCCAGTTCTGCAAATCTTCCTTCTGCGAAGTCCTCTCTGGAACTTCTTGCAATGTTTTTTCTTTCTTCTTGCTGAGATTTTTGGCTTTCTTTACTATTATTTGAGTCACTAGTTTCCTCTTTCCATTATTGTTCTTATCTCCTCTTGGCATAGTAACTTCGCACTGTGGAGGGTCTGTCATAGGGTTCAAGGATATTACTTCTTTTCGTTCTAGGGTAGGTGTTCTACTCTCCTGTATGGACAAGGGCTTCAAGTCTTCCTATGTTCTTTCAACTTCGACGGCCAGGTCTCTGGTCCTTAGTAGCTTCAACTTGTCCTCTTGTTCTTCCAATAATTGTGCTATTCTCCTAGCCATGAAATCTCTTAGTTCTTGCTTTTTTTGTTCTAAAGCTTCCTCTTCTTGTTTCCTTCGTATCTGATATTTCTCAACCCAAGTTTTTCCTAGAAACATCGGAATTTTTTCTCATCATCAATATCATCAACAACACAGCACAAAGGCTAGAGCATCAACATCATCACTAGGCTGAGAGTCTTCAGCACGAAGATGGATACACAATATCATCAACACTAAGTTGGAATCATAGTATGAGATTGGAAACACAACATCATCAGCACGGAGCTGGATTCATAGCAGGAGGTTGGAAACACATCATCACAGCACGAAGTTGGCAACACATCATCATAGCACAAAGCTGGCAACACATCATCACAACACGAGGCTGGAAACACATCACAGCATGAGGCTGGCAACACATCATCACAGCAAGAGGCTGGCACTTCATCAACACGAGGCTGGCATCACAGCACTGGGTTGGCACATCATCGGCACAAGGCTAGCATCACAGCACTAGGGTGGCACATCATCATCACGCGACTAGCATCACAGCACTAGACTAGCACATCATCATCATGAGGCTGGCATCACAACACTACTCCCCCTTTTGAGGGAGTCCTTACGGACTACACCAATCTTATCTCGAAAGTTCTCAAGCTTTACATGATATAGAGGCTTGGTCACACATCAGCGACATGTTCATCTATGCTAACATATTGGAGCTTTATGGCTCCCCTCTGCACCATATCACGGATGTAATGATATCGTATCTCTATGTCTTTTGACTTGTCATGGAACAAAAGGTTCTCTGTCATCTTTATGAAACTATGGTTATCACATAGGATCATGGTTTCTTCCATCTCTAGATCGAATAGACATGTCAACAACTTCTGAAGCCATATGGTTTCACAGCTGGCAGAACATGCAGCAATGTATTTTGTTTTTTCCATGATGAGATAAATGCTTGATTGCTTCCTACTCTGCCATGAGATCATGGTTGACCCCAGACTGAAACAACATCTTGAAGTGCTCTTCCTGTTAGAGACACTTCCAACCCAATCTGAATCAATATAACCACTTAGTCTAAATTCATGGTCTCCATCATAACTGAGACCACAATCTAATGTACCCTTAAGGTACCTCATCACATGTTTTGTAGCAACCAGAAGAACACGTCTGGGCTCTACTAGAAATTGACTCAAGGTGTTCACAGCAAAACATATATCTGGCCTGGTGTTCATCAGATATATCAACAATCCAATGATTTGTCTGTACAATGTACCATCAATCAATTCTGACGAAGTGTCAACCAGGAGCTTCAACTTTGTTTCCATGGGTGTATTCATGGACTTTCACTCCAACATATCAAATCTCTTCAGGATTTCAACTACATACTTCCCTTGGCTAAGGAAGATCCTCTCTAAGCTCTGTCAGACCTCAAGACCTAAGAAATAGTGCATTAGGCCAAGGTATTTCATCTCAAATTCTGCAGCGAGCTTCTTATTACATTCGGTGATGAGATTTTCTTCTCTGGTTAAGAATAAGTCATCCACATACAGAAGAAATATAACAGGCTCATCATTCATAAACTTGAAGTAAAGGTTAGAATCAACTTTACTCTTAGTAAATCCCAATCTCGTTAGAAAACTGTCAATCCTTCCATACCAAGATCTAGGAGCTTGCTTCAATACGTACATATCCTTCTTCAACTTGCACACATGAGTCTTCATGTCTTAAACTTCAAATCCTTGAGGTTTTTCTATATACACTTATTCAATGACACCATTCAAGAAGGTTTTTTTCACGTCCATTTGGTGTAACTTCCACTTCATCTTAACTGCAAGGGCTATGATGGTTCTGATCGAAGTGTATCTGGCTACAGGAGAAAATGTCTCTTCATAGTCAATGCCTTCCTTTTGGGAAAATCCACAAGCAACAAACATTTCTTTATATTTCTCAATACTTCCATCAGCAGCATGTTTTATTTTGAAAAATCATTTGGAAGATACCACATCCTTTCTCTTTGGTCTGGGAACTATTTCCCATACATCATTCTTTATGATGGATTGGTATCCTTATGTCATGGAATCTGCCCATTCTTTATTCGGAATGGATTCTTCAAATAAGGTAGGCTCCTTCTCTAAGAGATCACACATCAAATCCATATAACTAGAGAATGGCTTAGGCTTCTTCACTTGTCTCATGGTTCCTTCAGGGACACCATACTTCTATCCATATTGAATAAGTTCCCTTGCCTAGGTTGGCTTTCTCTTGTGGGAGATCGTCATCTGGGGACGTTCTTGATATTCTACTATGTCATAATATTCTATAATATCCTCATCAGGGGAAGCTATGAATTCCTTCACTGGTTCTGTAGCTCTGGGAGCTACAGGTTCATCTTCATATACTTCTTCAAGATGGCATCTTCTTGATTTCTTGAGTGTTGCATCTTCATCAGAGGTTGCATCCCTGTTGATCTCAATGTGATGGTAACCTAGTATATAAACTCTTAAGGCCTTCGAGACCTCACAGTATCCAACAAATATTCCCTTCTCTCCTGAAGGGTCCATCTTGGTTCTCTTCTCTTTTGGAATATGTACAAATACTGGGCAGCCAAATATTTTGAGATGGATTATTTATGGCTTCTTTCCGGAGAACATCTCTTTAGGGGTCTTAAACCCAAGTGCACTATGGGACAATCCGTCCTATACATATACTGTTTTTTTTGCTGCTTCTGCCCATAATCACATTGGAAGATATTGATCATGGATCATGGTCTTCACTGTTTCCATTATAGTTTTGTTCTTTCTTTTTGGTACACCATTTTGTTGAGGATTGAAGGGAGTGGTGAGCTCCCTCTTGATCCCGGCATCTTTGCAAAAGTTTACAAACTCTTTTGAGGTGTATTCTCCTCCATTATCTGACCTGAGTATCTTGATCTTTCTTTCAGAAAGATTCTCTATCAAGGCTTTGAATTCCTTGAATTTACTGAACACTTTATCTTTTGATTTCAAAAAGTAAACCCAGGTTTTACGAGAATAGTCATCAATAAAAGATACATAGTATACATACCCACTGATGGAGGATGATAGAATTGGGCCACACACGTCTGAATGAATGATCTCTAGGACTCATTTTTCTTTACTATCTCTCTTCGGAAAAGGGTTCTTGATGTTCTTTCCTTGTGCACATCCATTGCACACACCTTCATGGTCAACCTTGAGTTCTGGTAGACTTATGACTGCTTTGTTTACGTAAGGTAATTCCTTGTATTTGATGTGGGCTAATATTCTATTCCAAAGTTCATATGGATTCTCAATGGAGTGGGACATGGTTGCTTCTAAGTGACCCTTTAGTTTATACAAGCCACCTTCTTCTTTTCCAATAACAATTTCTTCTTTCATGGTCTTTCCTTTGGCCCACATAAGAACTTATCCATCTATAAAGGAAAATCTGAAGCCCTTTTTTTCCAGAGTTGATATGGAGAGTAAGTTCTTTGTCAAACCTGGTACATAGAGTGCATCCTTCATCTTCATTGGGGTCATCGAATTAAGCTTGTAATTTAATTCTCCTACTTCCTTGATAGGGTATTGATAATCATCTCCAAGCATAACTTTATGAGTAAACTTCTTTTCTGAAAGGAAAGAGAGAATGTCTCTTTGACCTGTCATGTGCTTGGAAGCACCACTATCGATGAGCCAAGTTTCCTCACCAGGTGATATTGATCCTGAGAGGGAATAGATTAATACATAGTCTTCAATTCGTTCTTTTATCATCTTTGTGGGTGGCTCTTCATCTTCAATGGCATGGGCATGGTGCCTCTTGTTTTTCCTCTTGTATTCTTCTTGTCTAGCTGGACAATGTTTCTGAATATGTCCCATCTTGTCACAATGGTAACATTGGTAGGATGAGTAATCCTTTTCTCTTCTTTGACCTTTCTGAGGCTTATGGAATCTCCTCAGTTGAGATTCTTTATGTATGAATTTGTTTTGGGGGTGAGACTCCTTATGAGTTTCTTTCTGAAAGTAAGACTTATTTCCTCCTCCTGTAGTGTGAGTAGCTAGGGCTTGATCTTCATTTCTTGATAGCAAAGCTTCTCGGTTAGCTACTATTGATTCTTCTTGAATATATTCTTCCCAAAGACTGTCAAATTGTAGTTTCTCCTTTCTGGCACAAATAGTTTGGATGAATGCATCCCAAGGTCTTGTGAGACCATTAAGGTTCGTCATTATGAGCTCATCTTCGTCTATAGTATCTCCAATTGTTTCTAGTTGTTCTTTGAATTCTGATATTCTGGAGAAATATTCCTGGATCGTTTCTCCTTTCTGCATCATTGTATTCTTGAGTTGATTTCTTAGATTCATCTTCCGATTTATGTTCTTTCCTTCATATAATCTGGTTGGGGCATCAAACATTTATTTTGGGGTCTTATTTGAAGACACTTGAGGGATCAAGTGATCTTTGATAGAATCTTCAATGATTCTTTTGGCCCTAATTGTGTCCTTTTGGTGTTTTTCTTTAACTGCAGCATCGTCAGGTTCTAGTACATCTTCTTTAATGAATCTTGCTAGGTCATTCTCTTCAAGAATGAGTCCAATCCTATACTTCCAGGCACAAAACTTTTCCACACCTTCTAGCTTGTCAACAAGCTTAGTGCTTGCAGACATCTTTTACCTGGAGCTAGGAAAATGACCCAAAAATGAAAATGCTCAGAATTGAATTTTGAACTTACCAGGAGGTGCGCTTGGCTGAGGCGAGTAGCCTGGTGTGTTTAGATTTCATAAAATCCAACTTTTACCCCTTCAAACTTGACCAACAGATTTATGGACTGGTGCTTCTGGTTTTCTGGTATTTCTGGTTTCCTGGTACTTCTGGTTTTCTAGTACTTCTAGTACTAGTGAAAACTAGGGTTTCACTTTCCGGGAGATCTAACCACTGAAAAGGTGCGTTGAAGGTGCCAAAGCGTTCCTTGAGGTAGGGCGCATTTTTCTAGATGGCTCTTGGGCTAAAATTCCTCTTCAATAAAAAGCCCTAATTTTCATGTACGACAATAGTGACATTTTTATTCTTATTGTGAAAGATGCTCTCTTCAGCTTAGCTCTGATACCATGTTAGAGTTTAAGTTATTATTAGGTTTCTTTTCAATTTACCTGATAACCATAGCATAGATAGGATCACTGAGAGAAACACAATCACAAGAGACACATCATTTATCCTGGGAAACCCTCATGGGGGAGAAAACCCAAAAAAAACTTCCTTAATATAGATAGCCAATACAATGCCAAGAGAATAAACCAAACAATATAGAAAGTCCTCTCCCAAGTAATGTGCCTCTCTCTCTTCCTTCTTCTTCAACTGCAGCTCCAAACTTGCGCTCTGGATGATCAACTGAGTGAGTGAACAAATGAGGCGTTGGCCTTATTTATTTATACAATCTGGCAAGTTCTTAAAGGAGGTGTCTTTTCACTGGCAGGGGCGACTTCTCTTTCTGGGAGTTTAGAACCACCTTAATTAATTCTAGGGGCTGACTTCTCATTCTACTTATTACAATTACGGTTTGACCAATCTGCAAAAGGGGATTTGGTCCTTTATAATGCCTAACATGATCAATCCACAAAAGGGGATTGATCTAATGAATAATGCATCAATAATAAATAGAATACTCTTTGCAGTTACAATATTTCAACAGTAGGGTACCACAATAGGGATTCCATCACTTGTATAGTGACATATGATTTTAGAAAATCATCCAAATGAGGAATCTTGAGTAGATAAAACATCAGTTTTTAGATATTGTATTTTTGTTGCATAAGGGCATGCAAACCTCCAATAGGGGGATGATGATGGGACCTCAATTTGTGACTTTTATGGCACATATGTGCTTAATTTTGATACATTTTTCCTCCTAGGCTCAAGACCTTCCTAAAAACATTATCAATTTGTATGACCAACTTAGATATTTTGACACATGCTTATATAATCAAACAAAATTCACTTAATATCAAGTAATATGTAATATATGATTCATCTTAAGTGTTTTTAATGGTTATTATGTGATTTTCATTGATGAGCTAATATGGTTTACAAGCAAGAAATCAATGCAACCTTGATGAAGGGATTTGATCCACATGGTGGTTGATCCTGTTCAATCATTATGATAGACCAATCAACTAAATGAGTGAGAGATCCAAAGGATTGTCCCCTCACAAGTTTCAATACTATAGCACTTGAAGGCAACAATAAAGTCCCTATACAATTTTCTCTCCTTTTGATCTTGGAATTCAAATTGGCAAAGGAGGGAAACGATTCACTTGAAACATGTAGAAAAATAAGCAATCAAGGGATAACTCCCAACAATAAATTACTTGATTAGGTGGGATAGATAGGTCTCTCTTCAAGTATAAATAGAAGCATAGCTAATAAAGTAGGATATTTCAGTTCTGAGACTTTTGCGACTGGAGTTATGATAAGGTGGTTCTTTCGGATTCATCACATCAGTTTTTTATTCGACATTTCGAACCAAACAAATGTGGTCCATCATCAGGAAGAGTTTTAAGATATGAGGGAAATATGAAAAATCATCAGGTGTATAAATATGAAAAGTTTTTTAGTAAAGAGACGACTTATTAAAAATATATAAGACCTAAAATATTACTAATCAATTATTCCTAGTTAGTTTCTCGAATATGTCCTTGTGGTTAGTGTTGGGATCCAAATTTGACTGATCTTCCAGCCATCATCTCTCTTTAGATTGCTAGGTTGCTTTTCGATTTCGATGGCTTCCCTAAATTTTCTATTGTGATAGTGATCTACTTTGGCAAGAATTTTGGCCTCCTTAATACAAATATGATGTTTTGTTTTATCTGAATGTTCTGCCAACGTCGAGGGACGAGTGAGATTGTGCTTGATATTAGCGGCATGTTCTTGAATTCTAATTCTAAAGGACCAACCTGTTTCCATTATGTATTGTTTACCACACGAGAAAGGGATCATATAGACACCCTTCTGTTCAATGGGATCAACAGGGTCTTTGACCAACCTAAGGGAATTCCTAATAGTGTTTATGGGTTTGAAAGTTGCCCCAATATTTTTCTTCTTCAAAATCCTAGCAAGCTTGTTTGTTGTTCCTTGTATGTATGGTAAGAAAACTGTTAATATTGTTAATATATGGTAGGATAGTCAATATTGTTATTTCATTTTCCTTGTCATTGTCAAAGTTAGTTTGAATTTTCATAGAGAAGAATTATGTCCCCATGTTCCATGACAATTTTTTAATAAATAAAGCATAGTTTACTAAAATTTTGAGTCCTTGATAATTCTTAAGGGTTCCAAGAATCTCCTTGAGAAGGGACCACTCAAGGGAAGAACATAGGAACCCTCTTATCTTTTCATTTCTTGTCTTTAATTTTTGTTTTAGAGTAGATAATTTTATGTAGAAACAAAGCATTAGTTTATATCATTTTATTTTTCAATAGTGTTTTTATTTCTTATATTTCTTTTGTTAGGATATTCAAACACTTATGAGTTAGTTAAGATCTACTTGGTCTAATGTGTCGTTAGGTAAAAGTGTGTTTCTTAGTGTGTTTATTTAGTATGCATTAGTATGCATTTGTAGTTAGGAAATTCGATGGTCACGATATGTTCCCGACATAGAGTGATCCGATAGTTCATATTCTCCTCGATCTTAACGGCCATTGATCTGTGGCTTAACACTCAATTGGTCTAGGATCTCTGTTTAAAGAGCATGGAGGGTCATTTTTCGATGATCGATTGTGAGAAAATCTCTTGTACAATCCCTCTGTAATCTTTTTCTTTTGCATTAATAAATTGCTCCAAGTGGTCGTGTTGGTTGGGGCCGTGGATGTTTCCCCGTAGGGGTTTTACCACGTTAAAACATCGGTGTGTTGATCTTTGATATGGTTGTGTGAGTGGTTACTGACGGGGTTCATCCTCTGTTGGAATACTTGTGTTATCGAACATGGTATCAGAGCCTGTTTGAATACTCGCTTATGTTGTAGATCGAGATCGTGAGGCCGAGTTGCCTCATCTCCATTTTCTTTCATGTGCGTACATTTATGGGATAAGAGGACTGTTCCATTGCGTCCAAACCACTCATTTCAATCAGTAACACTTTTCGTTTCACTCAAAAAGGTTTATGTTTGCCCAAGATACGGACATTTTAGTCAGATCCTGAGGTATAAAGCCTAAATACGCATTTTTTAAATTTTTTGCATAGTATTACTTTTGGTTTTATTTCAATTTTATATTATTTATTTTCGGGTTGCTACTCTTTTAGATCTATGTATGATATTTTCCACGTGCCCTATGTGATCTCAGCAAATCATAAACAGATAAGAAAATATGCATCTTCTGGGTAAGTTAACCAAGATCTAACCCTTGTTGTCATCGAGAAACTGAATTTTTTTCTTGTGTGAAAAGAGTTTTTTTTTAGCACACTCTCCAAGGCCGTCAACAAAAACTGTGTAAATTGTACTCCCACAGAGGCTCTTAAAAATATAACACTGGAAGAAGCTTGGACTAAAATTAAACTAGATGTAACTCAGTTCTGTGTATTTGGCAGTATAGCACGGGCCCACATTCCTGATGAGAAAAGGAAAGCATTGCGGCCTAAAAGTGAGAAGTGTATATTTGTTGGTTATTCTGAAGATGTCAAATTTTATAGACTTCTTCAATCACATTGTAATGAAATTATTATTATAAGAGATGTTAAATTTGATGAAAATCTCTTGGCCTGCAAGCCTAATTCGGTAATTGTGCCTTCTTCAACCTGCGAGCCATCTTCAGCGTTTGTGGCTCCTTCTGTTCCTATTCTGGTTTCTTCTTTAGATGATGACAGTGAGGATGAAAATCCACCTCCATCTTCTCACCTTCCTCTAGATAAGTCCTTTGAACTTGAACCAACACTTGTTTCACCGCTTCTTAGATGGATATGTTCAATAGTAGAAGCAATTGGTGGTCTTGTTAGTGATCCTTCAGATCAACGTCGAACACATTTACAGTTCCAGTGAGCCTCTTCTCTTTTGGCTCAAGTTTCAGAGACTCTTGATCCAAAGACATTTGTAGAAGCTTCAGGTCATCCAGATTGGGATACAACAATGAATGAAGAGTATCGTTCTTTAATGGAAAACAATACTTGGGATCTTGTACCTCTTCCAAAAGGAAGAAAACTTGTCAGATGTAAATGGGTCTATAGAAATAAGTATGCATTAGATGGAAGTGTTAAAAGACACGAGGCTCGGCTAGTTACAAAGGATTTTCCCAAGTTGAAGGAATTAACTATAATGAAACATTTCCACATGTAGCCAAAATGAATTACATCTGCCTTGTTCTTTCCCTTGCTGCCTCATAAATGGGAGGTCCATCATATGGATGTTAAATCCGTCTTCTTGCATGAAGATTTGCAAGAAGAAATCTACATGGAAAAACCTCATGTCTATGTCCAGAATGACTCTAGCCTTGTTTATCACCTCAAGAAATCTCTTTATGGTCTTACGCAAACTCCCTGAGTTTGTTATGCCAAAATGGACACCTTTCTAGAGTCAATCTTATTGCCACCTGTACTTATCCTGAAGTTGATTCCACCCTATACCATCAATTAGTTGGTAGCATATTATACTTGACTCATACCCATCCTTATCTTTCCTTTGTTGTTCGTCTTGCTGCCCGGTATATGCAAACACCCCATGAAATCCATTGGAAAGCAACTAAAAGGATCATTCGCTATGTCTGTGGTACAATTCATTTCGGGATACATTACAGTTTAGGGGGGACTCCTTTATTGGTTGGTTTCACTGATTTAGATTGGGTCGACGACCCTGATGATCGAAAGTCTACTGCAGGTTATGCTTTTAGCCTTGGTTCAGGACCTGTCACTTGGGCCTGTAAGAAACAACATGCTATTGCACTTTCTTCAGCAGAAGTAGAGTACTGAGCAGTGGTAAATGAAAGTCAAGAAGCCTTATGGCTTTGATAGATTCTTCCAAAGTTTGGATTCCAGCAGCAGCATCCGACCAGCCTTTGGTGTGACAATCAAAATGCTATCAAGATTGGAAAGACCCAGTTCAAAATCAGCGCAACAAACACATCGAGCTACACATGCACTTCATCAGAAAGCTCATTCATGATCAAGTTATCGAAGTGTTCTTTTTTCCTACAAAGGATCAAGTTGCAGATGTTTTCACAAAGTCTCTTGCAGAAGCAAAGTTTTCCAAACTTCAATCTATGTTAGGAGTTCACGAAGTTGTCATTAAGGGGGGATAGGCTTTAATGCCTCCTTCCTTCTCCTATTGTGTCACTAATGTAAATCCTTCAATCCTATCCCAAGTTGTTCTTAAGGGGGGATGTTAGGATATTTAGACACTTAGGATTTAGTTAATATCTACTTGGTCTAATGTGTTGTTAGGTAAAAGTGTGTTTCTTAGTGTGTTTCTTTAATATGCATTAGTATTCATTTGTAGTTAGGAAATCTGACGGTCACGATATGTTCCCAACATAGAGTGATCTGACGATTCATATTCTCCTCGATCTTAACGACCATTGATATGTGGCTTAACACTCGATTAATCCATGATCTCTATTTAAAGAGAATGGAAGGTCATTTGTCGATGATCAATTGTGAGAAACTCTCTTGTAAAATCTCTCTGTAATATTTTTATTTTGCATTAATAAACTGCTCCAAGTGGTCGTGTTGGTTGGGTCCATGGATTCTTTCTCGTAGGGGTTTTACCACATCAAAACATCGGTATGTTGATCTTTGATCTGGTTGTGTGAGTGGTTATTGAAGGTGTTCGTCCTCTATTGGAATACTTGTGTTGTCGAACATCTTTGAGCATAACTTTTATTACTTTTAATTGGCTCATATGAATCTATTACATGATCACTAGTGTTGTAAAGATTGACTAATCTAGTAGCACCATAGGGATCATTGATTCAAAGACACCTTATTTAATTAAGTTTTCATCCAAGAGGTAGTAACCTTAGACCTTCATCAATCTTTTGCATATTATTAGAGATATGGGAGTGAAAGTCATGGACCCAAGTGCATGAGAAATAATTTAAAATGAGTTATCAAAGTTCATCATTTGCCTTGTCACAATTTTCATTAGAATTAGTAGTTCAAATTTGACTTCTATAATTTGCATACATAGTTCATAGCACCTCATAAGTTTGCATGATCCATGAGTTGATAATTAAGGTGAAATTAAGGAGTTCAGTATATGTTTTTGTAATTCTTTGGCCCACTGACCACTACTTAATATCAATCTCTTGGCCCCCAAGAAACATTGTTGTGTAGCCAAAGCAAGTAGTATATCTACCTCCTATGGGGTTCTTTGACCATATCAAAATGTCATCTTCATTCCTAATTTTGATGAAGCATGATGCCAATTTCTACGTGAAGCTTTATGATTCCATTGTTTTATCACCTTCCTATTAGAATACTTATAGTGGAAGTGATAATAATGAATCCAATATGGAGTAGTGGTGTCCATGGACTTCATTACATCATTTAAGCACATTTAAATACATAGTTTCCTTTCTTCACATTTATGATGGATAGATCGATGAGATTGTTTATATATAAGTTTTGATATAAACTAGAACCCTAATATATGGGACCACAACCCATAATTGTCTACTTAATTGGGATGAAAGTGGACCTCGTTAACTCCCAAGTGCCTAAACAATTGGTTTGTCATCTCCTCAATTGGTTGACTTCCTCAATGATCAAATACACATGTTCAATAAGGTGAATTTACAATAGAACCTTGGGCTTTAGCATCCCACCTTAAACACAACTTGGAGGATAAATCAAATTACATTGCATCCCCACTTAATTTGATAGTGACAACATATGTTGACAACCAAGCTAAGGTACAATAATAAGTTTCTAAGGAAAAACTAAAACACTACCATCTCCATACAACAACCTACTATTAACCAATATACCAATCAAGCCAAGGTACACTAATACTATTCGATATCACATCATTTTTGTTTGCTATCACATCAATTGAAGTAGGGAATTTTACATTCTATTTTCATTTGGATGTGCATGATGCTATGTCTTAGTCTAGAATCATCTTGGTTGTGGACTCCAAAATCTTATTAAAATATATTACTTTGGACAATAACTTTTCTCACTATGTTTATGCTTTGCAACCTAGTATATTTTGACAATAATTATTAAATATTTTTAACTTCTCTTTCTTTCTCCAATGTAGTTTTCCATGGGCATGGTCTACAGTTGTGTTACTATGTGGTAAATCATTATTTCCTTTAATTATTTCACCGAGAGAAGTTAGGTGCATTTTATACCCGTAAGAGGGAGATGTGTAACTGCACTAATAGAAGCTAGGTACATTCTATCGCCATAATATTTTTAAATTAAGAAAATAACGAGATAATATGAATAAGATGTGTAACATTAGTACTTGTATATCAAAATATTAAATAAAAATATATATAAATTAAAACGAAAAATTAAAAAATGAATAACACACACACACACAAACACACACTCTAGAGATTTGCATCTCAATTTCTTTTTGATCCCTCTTACTGCTTAATAGATCTAAAGTAAAGATGTATATAAGTTGGTCATATCCTAAGACATGGTTCATGAGGAAGTGATCATAAAGAATTATGTTTTCAAGGATAATAGGCTTTCCAAAAACTAATGACAGTGATTAAAGAAACTACAAACACAAAACCTTTTGAAGCTCCTCACCTTCATTTGATAGCTTTTTATTTGCAAGGTAGAATATTAACAGCCTTTCTATAGCTAGTAAAATGGGCTTTGAATGGCATTGGAAGGTCTTCAAGTCTCATATTACAAGACACCTAGTCTTCCTTATCGATCGGCAGTCATGATTCTTGCTTGACTTGAAAGGCCCTTCAAGAATAATAATTCGTCTCGAACAACAATGGGCATGGGAGCTCCCAATAAATTTAGATCTCCATCTCTCCTTCCAGCCAGCCAACCCAACTAGGGTGGGTATGACTAGAGAGGGGAACCCAACCAATTTTGATTCATCTTGCCAGAAGGACTGAATGGAGGAGTGTCTTCAAGTCAACATATGTTCGTGGGATATCATGCCGATTTCCTTATCAACATACCATTATGCCTCTTATTTGACTTGATCATAAGCCTTGTGTTGTTTGTCTCCTCTTCTCTTGTTTTGGCGTTCTCCTTTAGTGTGAAGTCATGGAATGATAATAATTGCAACAATAGGTTCTTTTACAACCCAGTATGAGGGAGATGTGTAATTTTGTCTATGCTCAACATGGAGTTGACACGTATCATTTAAAAAAAATATTTCAATGTCGATCATAAATAAAATATTTCAATGTGCACCTTAAGTAAAATAGTTTTATTAATTGAAAATAAAAATATTCATATTCTATCAATAGGTGTTTTTTATATCCCCATGTGAGGGAGATGTGTAATTCCTTCAGTGCTTAACATGGAGTTGACATGAGGCATTTAAAAAAATATTTGAATGTCACCCATAAATAAAATATTCCCATGTTCACCTTAAGTAAAACATTTCAATATCAACTTTATATATATATATATATATATATATATATATATATATATATATATATATATATATATATATATATATATATATATATATCGAGGAATGTTGTAATCCTCCCCACCCAGGTTCAATTCCTTTAAAAAAATGACATGAATAAATATATTATTGTAATGGCTTCCAGCCTATATATAATGGAAAGTTTCATTTGATTCAATTGAATATCAAGGAAACTGTTTTTCCTGGAAAAAAAAAATTACATATATATAGCAATTGAAAGTTTAAAAAATCTTATGGTTAAAACATTTAATGGTGTGCTACTCAGTATGAGGGAGATGTGTAATTCTTTCCATGCTCAACATGAATTTGACACGTGAAATGTGCCCCCCTATTACCAGGCATGTTTCTGTATCGAAACACTGAAACATGTTTCACATTTAGGAAACGCATTTTGTACATCCTGAAACATGTTTCAAGGCCATTTCAAGCGTCCCTACAACACGTTTTCAAAAAAAAGTCTGGTTTTGCCTTAATTTGATTGTTGAGACCCACAATTTTGATTTTAATGCCTAATTAGACGTTAATTATGAATTAATAAGACTTCTAGAAGCCTCACAAAAAATAATTTTATGTTTAAAAGAGGGTTTCAATGTCATTTTGCACCAAAAATGCTAGCAATTAATGGTAATGTTAAATTATTTATTTTTTATCCTTTTACTTTAATTTTTAACATTACCATTAATTGTTTCAAGATGTTTGAGAGTGGTTCCAACCTCATCAGACTTCATATGGAGAAAGTATAATTTCATATCACATTCAAAATTCCACAAACTTAACAGTTTTCAAGATTTTAGGATTGGTAAGATTGCAACATTTTCATTGGATTTTTTCACGTATGAGGGTATGGGATTGGCATATAATCAAGATCACCAAGCCCTTTATGTACCTCAATTTTGGTGGCATTGATTGTTGAACTCCTTTGTCATGGCCTTAGAAAAAATGTACTCTTCACTCAAACCAAAATCATTGATTAGGCATGTTAAGTTTTTTCTACCATATTTTAAAGCTTGGATTAGGCAGTTTTATCAAAATTGGGTGGTATTGACTGATGTTCCTAAAGGATCGAGGTAGAGTCAAAGGATGATACTAATGATGAGGATCCCAATATAAGAGATAGTGGAACATTGTGTTAAATTAATTAAATAAAAGTACCATGGACAAGTGTTTCTCATCACCTAGGCACCTAAGGGTGAGAAAGTGTCCAAAAGAGGTCTCTAGAAATTAATTTTATGAGAGATAAAATTAAATGTGAATTTTAGAATTTTGTGAGGGAAAATGAAAATTCATGACTCTTCAGTTTCCTCCACCAAGTCTACTTAGAGACTAAGGCGGCCTCATTCATTTATTCCTAGAGTTTGAGAGAGTCGAGCTAGGAGAGAGACCACATGAGCATATTGTGGCACAAATTCCAAGGAAGTTTTTGAGCACAGAAATCGAGGCAAAGTACAACGCAACAGTGAGACCGTATTGTACATATTTATGAGCACAGAAATCGAGGAAAAGTATAGCAATAGTAGTGAGACCGTATTGTAAGGATTTCTAGGCACAGAAATCGAGGAGCAGTTTTGGCACTATTTTCTATGTTGAGTTTATGCACGAAAAATGAGATAAGTGTCTGTATTAATTACTGAAGATGATTGTTGTAAATATCTATCATTTATTTGAATAATAAAAGCCTCCCCTCACTCACTGGTTTTCCCCTTTGTGGGTTTTTCCAGGGTCTGAATTTGTAGACCAAATCTTTGTGTTGAATTTTCTGTGTGTGTGATTTATTTCTGGTTAAAGTGTTGTCGCAAACTTCTTGTGTTTCAGTTCTGAGCATTTAATTTCATGCTTACTAATTTGCAGCAGTAAATGTGCAATGTGCGTTGGTCATTAAACTATGTGTCTCAGTGAGACTTGAAACTGGGTTGGGGTCTGAAAGTTTTGCATGGTATCAAAGTTGGTTAGAGAAGAAGAACAAAAATATTTCAGCCATTAAACTCAGAGATTTTCTGAGAAGTGGAGGTTTTTCACCTGGCAAATTATTTTGTTGAACTTGAATTTCAGTTGAGAGGGTCATGGCCACTGGTTTGAGGGTTGAGGATGGATTGGATAGGGTTGTTAATTTCAGCCCATGGAAGGAGAGAATCACATTGATACTGCAGGAAAATGAGTTGTGGGATATTGTGGAGAACACACAAACGAGTCATGTGATTGTGCCTACAGATGATACTCTTTTGGCAGCCTACAGCAAGAAGAATATCAAGACCAAAAGAATTATCCTTGATGCCATCAAGGACCATGTGATTCCACATGTGACCGAGAAATTCAATGCCTATGCGATGTGGGACTCCTTAACCAAGCTTTACTATAGTTCCAATGAAAATAGGAAGATGGTGTTGAGGAAGAAATTGAAGGGCATCAAGATGACCAAAGCTGAAAATGTCACCACATACCTTACTAAAATTACTCAAGTAAGGGATGAGCTTGGAACTATTGGGGAGGTTGTTGCTGATAGTGAACTTGTGAGATCTGCTTTGAATGGGGTGACCAAACAATGGGTTGTCTTCGTTGAGGGCATTGTGGCAAGGGAGAATCTTCCCAAGTGGGATTGTCTTTGGGATGACTTCATTTAGGAGGAAACTCGGAGAGAATATGTGCTATGTAGTTCATCCACTGGTAATGAGTGTTGTTGGGAAAAATACCCTACGGACTAGCAAACTAGGGTTAGACTTGCATGAAGATTTTGACCGTAAAGAAATTACTTTTTAACCTACAACCCGAAACTTAAACCCCTCTTTCACAATACATGCATGGAGAATGACTACTAACCTCGTTATTGATGTTTTGTGTAGATCCTTCGTTGCGCTTTGACCGCTTGCTTGCGCTGCTCCTTCCAAAGATAACCTGCAATCAAGACAAACAACTATGCATGCATGCTACTTTTCTACTTGAGGGTTAGAAATTAAGCACAAATTAACCAAACCATAGATAACTCATGCATTGGGACGAGAAAGGTATTCTTTTATTATTTGAAAAATGAATCAACTTACAATCAAAGTCGAGACCGGCCACCGCTCCTTGATCCTGATCCTGGGCTCCTCTTCATTTGTCCTCCAACTGCTTTGCGTTAAATCTCCTTTGGCATGAGGAAAGGCTAAAGGGTTGGGAAAATGGATTTGGCAAATGGGCAGAGTTTCTTCGCTATATTTTTCCTCCTCCAAATGGTACCCCTACCCCTTCTTTTATAGGCTAGAAGGAGCTAGGGTTTTGAACAAACTCTCGACCATGCATGGCCAGGAATTTCAGTTAACTGACCCATATCTTTTTGTTTCGTCGGCAAATTTCCTTTTTTTGTTCTTTGTTAGGTACACGCGAGTTGTAGTGGTCATGTCAGCGTGCACACACGTGCAGTAATGGTGGGTTAGGGCATGTGGGCCTTGACACAAGAGGATTTTCAAAGAGTTTGTTCAGCAGTTGTTTTGGCAATGAAGGGATATGAGTTGGCCTGATGCCAGGTAAGCATGTGTGGTGCAATTTAGGATTATAACAGATGCCTCCTAATGTGTGAGGTCAGAAGAGCATCTGATGGCCGAAATACATTACCAATATTTTACCAATCTTTACTGATGTGCTAAATGAGTAAGCCCAAGGATCAAGAACCAGTAGGTGTCGTCTGCAAAATAACAAATGTCTCACCGAGGCGGGCATACCCATGCTCAGGATAAAATAGAACCATGGCTACCAATCAAATACACTGTAGATCCATTTCAAAGAACTATAAAGAGTAGCCACGAATAATACACAGCGGAGCTACATCTCGAAATCAGAAAGATATACATATAGAGTATCCATCTTCCAAAAGTTGATTCGGCCTGATGGTTGTACTTCAGAGCTCGAGCAACAACTTCAAAATCTTCTAAAACTTGGGTAGGAGTGTAATATGAGTGTACGATTGTACTAACCAGAGGTCTTCGACAGCTCGTCGATTATGGACTTGATAATCTTGATGATCGGACTGAAGGCTTCAGTGATTTCGAACAAGGACTTGATTGGACGTTGAGGATGGCCGGGTATGTGGACCAGAGACATATTGCAGAGGGACCGACTCAGGATTAGTGACAAACTTCCCTTGGATAATAGCACGACAAGTGATAAGACTCAGGCAACATATATGTTAATCATAAGTCTACAAAGAAGGAGGCAACGCAAACTCTCCATATGTTTGGAAGAGTAACCAAATGGTGGAGGACACAAATCTATATAGAGAGAAAAAGATTCCTAAGGTCGTACTACATCCCATAGTCTAATGATCAAATGGATAGATATGCTTTATCCAAGGGCGACTCATTATGCTGCCAATAAAGAAAATACTTTTCCCATCCTCTTTTTGGGGTATATTTGATTTTTTTGTTCTTTTTTATAATTGTTGAAAAAGAATGAAGGAATATTATGTTACAATGGAGGAACGAGTACTGCAAACATACAAGCTCAAGGCACAAGGACAAGACTGATGTTCTGGTAAAATGATACTCGGGAAAAATCCTCCGGCGGCCAGAGGTGTTAAGACGCAGAAGAAAACTGTTACAAGGCTGATGGGTAAGGCATGCAAATGCGGTTGATAGAACACACAATGGTAACGTCCTTCGATGTAAGTTTAACAAGCCAGAGAAGGTAAGCTCGATGGTTTTTCATATTTAGAGAGTCTGAAAAAGCATAAAATGAGACTCCGTTGGGGTACCTTTTTCGACAATAGTCTAGTCGGTTCGAAAAAGGGATAAACTAGCACCGATTAGATGTCAATTCAAAACCATTTTAACGAGTGTGACAAGGACAAGATCACTCGGCCATTTTTTCACTTTTAAGGAGTCTGAAAAAAGCTTAACTATGGACTTCGTTAGGAATATTATTCTGGACGAATTTAACGAGTGTGAAAGAATAAATTCACTCGGCGATCTTTTCAATTTTAGGGAGTCTGAAAAGAACTTAACTATGGACTCTGTGGGGATTTATTTTTCATAAATTTAGTCCCTCAGGCCCGAAAAAGGAATAAAATTATACCTGAAAGTACTCTTATAAAGAATGGGAATTCGATAGAGTATACCTTTGTTCGTACAGTTGACCGTCTGGACCGAAAAAGGGGTAAACTACCGCCGGACATACGTGACTTCAAATTTCAGTTTAACAAGTGTGAAAGGTCACAAGATCGCTCGACAATCTTTTCATTTTTAGAGGGTCTGAAAAGGGCTTAAAAGAAGACCCGTTATTTTTGGGGAGTCCTGAGGGTAAGACAAAGAGTGAACAAGACTCATGCAAATGAGACTCAAACTCATATTCAGGAAAGACTATACGGACTCCTAAGCCTACAGTGTTTTTTGAAAGGGCATGGACACCATAAGGCAACCAGGACTTACCTAGGGCATCCATGTTCTGGTAATCTCTACCACCAAGTCGCGACACTTCTAGAGAAGATATGACGGTTATGTGTCACAACCTGATGGGATCGATCCTATAGCGTAAGAAAAAGGCAACGAGATGCAAAAGTTGGGGTAGTATCCTAACCTATATGCTCAAGTTGATTTTTGAAAAAAAAATAAAAATTATGGACCGTCAATATTTTTTCGAAACTCAAAAAAAAATTGTCCCAATACCTTATCAAATCCCTCCCATATAACTCCTAAATCACTCTAAATGGTTTTTGGTATAAAGAAACTGATAAGGGGGGCCAAAAAAGTGACAAAAAGAGGCCAAAAAGTCTATAAATAGAAGCTGGCAACTCATTATCACCATTGTTGATTTGGAAATTGACTGTAGAGCCAAAAGACCCCCTTTGCCAAAGATAGTAATTCCGGGAGCTACAGTGGACGAAACGAACTTCTGCTTAGACCAAGTAAGTACAAATTCCTTTATCTAGCTAGTCAATACTTCATTTTAGTCATTTAAGTTATTTTTTGGGTGGGCGTCAACCTTAAAAAGGTCGGCCCTAGTTACACGTGGGTTGTCCAGAGACAGCCCGTGTGTACACGCGTGTAGAGTAAAGCCTGCACGCATGTACACGCGACTGTCACCTCTACAGACTGTGTGTACCCCCCCCCTTATTGATGGAAAAGCAAATTAAAAGAAGTATTAACCCTCCTTTTTACCTTGTTGTGTTGGCAGGATGTATGTCTAGTGGAGGGAAAGGGAGCACGAGGCAATCAGTGAGTTGGTTGCTGCAGATCCGAATGTTGTGGCCGTGTTAATGCAATGCGGTTTGCTTAAATTATTTTTATGTCTGTTTATGTGCATGCAACCAAGGCTACTAAATGCCTTGATTGATTATTGGCATCCTGATGTAGAGGCCTTTATGCTAGAGGGGAAATCCTTGGTGCCCACCACCGAGGACATTTACTTTCTGACTGGCCTCTCAAGGAGAGGGGAACTAGTCAACTTCCAGACTTTTCCTGCGGGGCCGAGCTCGGAGTTGATAGCTGAGAACTGTGAGGCTGGGACCGAACGTGCAGGTTCCCAGGTACCCGTTAGAAAGATTACCAACTTAGCACTACAGACTATCTTGTTACTTATTGGGCGGATTACCGGCTCAGCAGTCGTGCATCAGGCTTCGCGCGCACAGATGAACTGTGCTATCTAGTGCATGAATGCACAAATTTTTGATTGGAGTACCACACTGCTGGAGTGTATGAAGAGGCAATTGGCAGATTGTCGACAGCGGACACAGAGGAACTTCGGGTTCGAGACTATCTTGTGTTCGTTCTTTTTCGAGAGAGTTCCATGTTTCAGTCCTCGGGTTGTAGTACGAGGACATCTGGCCTCTTTCCCTGCAGTGTGTAGATGGGAAGTGTTACTGTCGCGACAGGGTGGTGGAAGGACCGTTGAGGCCTTCGACAACGAATTTTTTGTTTGGCTGTCACGACAGATCTCGGCTATCGAGGACTACCCATATGCAGGGATAGACTTCTCTAGAGATCTAGAGATACCCGTGCCTCCTGGTGAGGAGCGAGGGGACATGGGTAAGTCTCCATCTTTGTAGTTTTTTTGTTTTCATATGTAATTTTTATGTCTTTTTGTTATATATATCATTTTTTGTATGCTAGAGTATTTGATGGGTAAACGTTTATTGCATGCAGATGTGGGACCCGTGCGACCTGTCAACTATGCACGGAACAGGCGTCGCCCACGGCCGGAAGCCGCGGCTCCCGCTGCTAGGGGAGCAGCAGTAGCAGGGAACCTCCCAGCAGGAGAGGCCGAGAGGGTCCTTAGGCGAATTGAGCGGAACTTCACTGCGCTCACTCACATAGTCTCGATGGCAGATATAGAGGACCTGCCGCCATCCATGCAGACTCATGTTGTGGGGGCACCTCGAACATGGGTCCGATTGTTTAGGCGTTTAGCCTATGCAGTAGATGATTATAACATGGCCCATACGCCCTGAACAAACTTTAGACTTTTTATGTGCCACGAGCACCTTGTTGTATATATTTTTTGAGGGCATAAGCCCGGTGACTCGTTACTATTCCCATTTGTGAGGCGCTTGCGTCCATCTATGTACTCTAGTGATTTTATGATGTTTATATATGGTTTTTATCTCTTTTTTGTGTCTTATGGATTATGTGTGCAAAACTGTATTTATATGTTTATGTCCATGATCTTTTATATGTGGGCAAGATGCCAATCTAAAATTTGATTAGCTAGAGTATCTGTGATTTGGTTTAATCTCCTAGGAACATGAAAATATGTAATATAATCAAAGTTTCATTCTAAGAGACGTGCCCTAAGGAATCGTCGGTGTAAAGTTGGGTCATGAACCCGGTATATTCTGTTTAGCTGCGACACAACCAGTTGAGCGTCAAGATAGACCCGGAGATGAAAGATACCTAATGACAAGGCGTCACGAAGCAACTCAATAACTGCACTATACTCGGCGACATTATTTGTGGTGTCACCTAAGCATATACCTCTAGAAGATAACAACTGACCCTGTGGTGTAAATATTACCCAAGATGCGGAGGCAAGCCTCCGCATGTGTCGACTAGCACCATCTGCATACCCAACGAACACCTCGGACTCACTTGACATCTGCCATATTGATGAAAGATAACATCAATGACACGTCCATAACACTTTTAAAAGAAACTTAAAAAAGTAATAGTACAAAGACTATACATATGTTACAAAAAGTTACCCACAGTGACCTRTCTATGAGTAATACTTCTTGAGGTAGAGCCCATTTCTAGGCTCCGCCAAAGCATTCCCTTCAAAATCAACCAAACGATAAGCGCCCTTTTTTAATACCTCTTTTATAATGAAGGGTCTGAACCACGTGGGTTTAAACTTTCCTGCCCCCAAGGGGTCCTTGTCTTGGTCATATACCAGGACAAGGTTGCCCTCAGAAAAAATCCGAGGATGAACAGACCTATCATATTGACACTTGACCTTATGTTTATGAGCCTCATTGGTCAGGGCCGCATCGCGATGTTGTTCATCAAGTTGCTCAAGGTGTACTAATCGCTCTTCAAGTGGAGAAGTGTCTGGCAATAACTGTACTGCCAATTTCAGAGATGGGATTTGACATTCGATGGGCAAGACTGCTTCCAGCCCGTAAACGAGTTGAAAAGGTGAGAAACCAGTTGCAGCCTTAACAGATGTTCAGTAAGCCCATAATGCCAAGTATAACATCAAATGCCAGTTTGACTTGGCTGAGTTGATAGTTCGTTGTAGAATCGTCTTAAGAGTTTTGTTTACAGCTTCCACCTGCCCATTGGATTTGGGGTAGTAAGGTGATGAATGTTCCTGTCGTAACCCAAGCTTTAATGTTAGTTCGGTCATCATTTGGTTCTGAAAGTGACTGCCATGGTCAGTGAAAATCTCTCTCGGGACGTCGAACCGTGCTATAATCTGGTTGAATAAAAAGAGAGTTGCAGTCTCTCCATCATCTTTAAACGTTGGCATAGCTTCAACCCACTTAGTGAAGTAGTCGACAGCTACGATGATATAGCGGTGCCCCCTTGCTGACGGGGGGTTGCAGGTAGTGTAATCAATCCCCCACTTAGTGAAGGGACCAACTGTGATGACAGGAAACATAGGAGCTGGATGTGCCCTCATCTTCCGAGAGAAGATTTGGCACGGATGACACTTCTTGACCGACTCGATACAATCTTTGATAAGTGTGGGCCAGAAGTAACCTACTCGTAAAATGTTTTGGGTTGTTGCCAACCCAGATAAATGACTGCCACAAGCTCCAGTATGACAATCATTGAGCACTATGACGGCCTCCTCATGAGTGAGACATCGACGAAAGATGCAGTCTACACCTCTCCGATACAACGTATCATTGAGTATGAGATAATTCTTAGCTTGATGGCGTATCCGCCGACGCTCGTCGCGAGAAGCAGAGGTGGGGCACTTCAAATTCTGGAGATAGATAAGTATATCTCCATACCAGGGGTCTAAAGATTCAATTAAAAACATATCCCCCAGGATAGGCGATTCCTCAGGCACAATGTCACCTGAATCAACCGGAAGTTCCGAAATAAGTTCCGCGAAGACCAATGACTTCTTGGACTTTGCTGAAACGAAGTCTAAGTCAAATTCTTGGAGGATGACCATCCATCTACTGATTTTTCCACCTATAACTTGTCGTGTCAACATGTACTGGAATGGATTCATGAAAACAATGACGGTGGTCTTGTGAAATATAACATAATGACGGAGTCGTTGAACAACATGCACTGCTACCAACGCAAGTTTTTCGATATGGGAATAATTAAGTTCCGGTCCTACGAGGCCTCGGCTCAAGTAATAGATCACGTATTCTGAAAACAAATCGTCTTCCTGAACTAAAACCATGCCTATAGTTGACTCTGCGACAGCTAGATATAAGAAGAAATCTTTGTTATAATTAGGTGGTCGTAGCAGAGGTGCGGTTGTGAGGGCGTGTTTTAATGCATCGAAAGAGCATTGAGTGGCTTCGCCCCAGAAAAAGGGCACGTCTTTCTTTAGCAAATGCATAAATCCCTTGGTGATTTCGACATAGTTGGCGATGAAGCATCGTAAGAAGTTCGCCTTGGAGACTCTGAAGTTGTAAGATTGTGCATGGAGGGGGCAACTGGATTACTGCCTCCACCTTAAGAGGATCTACCATGATCCCTATTTTTGATACAATGAAACCTAACAAACGTCCTGACGTTACGCAGAAGTTGCACTTGTTTGGATTCAAGCGAATCCTGAAGTAGCGACAGCGTTCGAAGATTAGTCGAAGGTGCGTGGGATGATCCGTTCGCTTGCGAGAGCGTGACGCTAAATCATCTAGATAGGCCTCGACTATATGTTTGAGGTCATGAAACGCAAAAGACATGGCCCATTGGAATGTGGCTCCAGCATTTTTAAGGCCAAAATACATCTTACGATAGGCGAATGTACCCCATGGACAAATGAATGTCGTTTTGTGTTGATCTTCAGGTTTGATTTGGATTTGATTATATCCTAAAAAACCATCCATGAACGAAAATGCTTCACAACCAGCACATTCATCAATGATCTGGTCAATGAATGGTGTTGGAAAATTATCTTTGGGACATGCCTTGTTCAAATCACGGAAATCGATACATACATGAATCGTGCCTTATTTTTTATTGACCGGCACGGGGTTTGACACCCATTGAGTCAAATGAATAGGATAAATGAAACCTGCCTTGAGCAATTTCTCAACCTCAATCTTGATGGTTGTTGTTTTCTTAGGATTGACTGGACGAATTTTTTGTCGAACAGGCTTAGCATCAGGATGCGTTGTGATTTCATGTTCAACTATTTTTTGATCGATACCTGGCATTTCCTCATAAGACCAGGCAAAAACGTCACGGAATTCTTTGAAAATATCTGTGTAAATTTGAATCTCTTCGGGGGAACAATCTGCTCCGACGAAGACATTCTCCACGACCCCAGGGTTTCGGGAGATGTTGATGGGTATGGTTTCAGTGATAGTCGCCATATTGCCCTCAGCATAAATTTCCTGTGTAGCTAAGAGGTTAATAGGACATGGTTGATCTCCCATCATGGTAACAGTGAATTCTCCTGCTTCGATTCGGCTTAGCTCGGGGAGAAAGTATGATCTGTGATGAAGATCTTCCCAAGGTTTGTCCGAACTAGTCATTGCTTCGATTACTGCTTCGTCAGAAGGCAAGACTAAGTCTAACGAATCGATTTTAACAAGAGAACCCTGAGCCCAAATAGGATCTAGAAGCGGATCTAAATCTTGTGCGGGAGTCGGATCAGGGTTACCTGAAGCTTGCTGGACTAAAGAGTATGCTACTTCAGCGGCCGACAAGGGCATGGACATGTCAGAGTGCCCTGTCTCATCCATCGTGGCTGATGAGGAAGGAAGAATCCAAGGATCCTCAAAGTAAGTCGTACGAAACAACGAAACTTGAAAAATATCAACCTTGTGGTGATTAGATATAAACTTGACATCGTCATGAGGAGGTGGGTAGTCGAAGGTACCCATCAAGGACGGACACAAACCAACTCCTACGTTAATGACACCGGGTTGAGGATTATCAATCATGGGAACCGTGGATGCCCCCCAAAGCTGGGTCAGGTCTAGAGAAGGACAATTGATCGATGGTCACTATCCGGCCTTCATGTGGAAACAACAAGACTCGAAAAACTGTAGCAACCACAGCTTGCATAGCATAAGTCCAACTCTGACCTAAAAAGAGTTTATAGTCAAGGGGAGCATCAACTACCTCTACTTCGACACACATGGTCTTCCCTCCTAACTGCATAGGGAAAGAAAGAACGATGCCATGTGGTCGAAAAGAAAAATCGTCGAATGCAGTGAGGAGAGTAGGTGATGGAGACAAATCGGACTGACCAATGGCCTTCCAACATGCTAACGACATAACGCATGTCGAGGCACCCTTGTCGACCACCGTGCAGAAGATATTCCGTGTAAAAAATTTCGTGGGATGAGCCACTACTATCTGAAACGCGATGTGGTAAGGCAGATGAGGTTTTAAGTTGATTGTATCTAACATGATGGTACCCGGGTTACAAGTCTCAGTAGAGCCTAAAACAAGGCTTTCCTCTGAGCAGGGCAGCTTTGGAGGACCTCCAAAGTGGAAATCGCACAAGGGGTTTGTGATAAATCTTCCACCACAGAGTAATTCTGGGAGGCCCTTGCGTTTGGATTGTGAGAAGCTTTCTTAAATGCACCCTTTGGAATGTGTGTCATTGTTTCTCCCAACGTCTTCTCGATCTGTAGAGGAAGATATGGGAGCTCAGCTTCTTTACCCTTCTCAAAAATGTTTGGTTTACTATAGTCGTGCTCTCTAGTTGTTATGAAAGCATCACCCCTAACCATATATACGTTCGCAGATGATGAATTATTTGGAGGAGGGCAGGTTTCTTGGCTGCCACCTTCTGTACTTGTAGAGGCTTGAGTTAAATTTTGCCCATGTTGAAAAGGATTAGTCAACACGGCCTGTTGTTGCTGTGTGACAAACTTCTGGGCCTCTGCAAGTCGAGGACAAAGATGGGTCGGGTGGTATTCCGCACACAAGTTGCACGGATACCTCGCCTTCTATTTTTCTGTAGTTTCCCCGCCATCATTATCAGTAGGTTTTTTATCCCCCTTACCCTTCTTGCGTTGTTTTTTCTTCCCTTCAAGCTACTAGGTGGCCTTTGGGTTATTCGACTGCACGGAGTGTACTTTCGATGTTTGGGTAGGAGCAACCAAAGCAGTAGTCTGGCTGGCCGCTAAGTGTTGTATAGATAACTGTTGCAATTTCTTTGTCAATTGCTCAGTGGGCTTGGTTTGCGTTGAACCAACAATACCATCGGCATGTGGTCCAACTCTCTGTCTAGTTTTATCCAGTATCGATCATGGTGCATCTGGAAGGATGTTGTATAATAAACCAGACTGAGAATAGATGAGCTCAAACTGTTGAGCCCTCATGATGGCATCTTCTTCGGAGAAAACTCTGGAAGTCACGACGTATTTGGATAATTGTGGGACCAAATACTTAAGGAACCACTCAAGAAGGAATGTTGGTGGGACTGGTACTTTGATTAACTCTTCCGACGTCTCCACTCTCGGATATGATCAGAGATATGATCCGTGGTTGTCTGTTCGAAATTGGCAAGCAGCTCTGTGCCAGCATCGTATCTCACGAGTAACTGGAAATGGTTAAGGAATGCCATCGCCAGTTCACCAAAGGAAGAGTATCTTGAGCGATCGAGCTCGATGTACCATTTCGCGGCACTCCCAATAAGAGTGCGTTGAAACAATCACAACTGGACGGAGTCATCTTTCAATGAATTAGATGAACACCAAAGATGGAAGGTAGTCACATGATCACTTGGATCTTCGTTAGGTTTGGCCTCGAACTTTGGAATGTCCGAAGGCAACTTCGTTGGCATAGGAGGCCAACGTGGATCGTGAAAAATAGGATCATTTAACAACCTTGTCAAATCTGGCAAGTGTAATGTTGCCAGGAATGGTAGTTTGGGTTGTTGCTGATAGCCTGGGAAAAAGGGTCCTAGAGTTTGACTGGCACCAGGTTGCCAGGAAAAGTTTGGTTGCTGGCCTGGATTCTGGTAGAAACCATATCCCTGACCAGCATAAGGATTTTGCATCTGCGGAGACATCATCGGCTGATTTCCCATAAAGGACATAGGATGTTGGGCATGTATCGTGTTTGAAGGAATTTGGGAAGGATTACCCCATGTCGGTCCTAACGGGAGAGGCATAGTAGTCTGTCCAGGGTTCCATTGACTATGGAAAGAATTACCCCAGAATGACATTCCAGAGGAGGGAACGGATCCTTGTCCTGAGTTCCAAGGTCCCGCTATATGTGCCCCCGGCGCAGGAATAGTACCCTGCCCCGGAGTAGACTGTCCAAAAATGGGAGTGCCCCCAGACGGGAAAGTGGTGGATGCGAAAGTGTTGTTACCAAACGTCTTGTTCCAAACAAACGGTGAAGAACCTACCGGAATAGTGTGTGCAGGTGTTCCTTAACTCCCAGCTCCAAATAAACTAGTGTGTGCAGCCTGCCCGGCGGACTGCTGATGTGGACCACCAAGTGAAGGGGACGAAAGAGGGATATGACCTCCAGCGTAAGAAAAATCGTTAAAAGGGATAGGAGTTCCCCCAAGTTGATTTTGTAGAGGAGCGTTAGAGCTCCCTACCCCCAAACCCAAAGTCTGTAAAGTGGAGTAAGTGAGTGCAGGACTTGTTCCCGAACTAGGCATACCGTATGAGAACGGAGGGCCTGTCGCACTAGGTGTGAAGGGAGTTGCGGTCGCTACCATAGACGGGTTTGGACCACTGTGCGACGTAGTTGCGGCCGAGACCATGGTGGCTCGGACAGATGACGACAAGTTAGGATATGCTTCTCTTGTGGTAGCAACTGTGGTGGGAATGGAAGAATTCCCAGAAGAAGTAACAGCGTTTGTTTCCATAGCTGTGTGAGGCACTGACAGACTTTCGTAAAATTGGATTGGTACAATAACTGGTGGCCAGGTATCAGTGGTTGGGGTTTCAACTGAGCCAAGATTGGTGGTTGATTCCTCCGGGAGTTGTTTGGGCACAAAGGTTTGTAACCCGGTCGCTTCGAAAGACCCTTGTTGGTCTAGCTTTCGCCTTAATGGTGGCGGGGGTGGCTTCAGTATAACCGGTGGCAGGCCCAGAAGCCGTCGTGACTGGGGAAGCTCGGGATCCTCCATTGTGTGAGAAGATCCAAGACACGCTAAGGTATTCTACACGTTCAAACAGTAACACACACTAAAAAGAATTCCCTAAGAGATAAGACAAACAATCACTAAACTATTTGGAAGAACAGTTACAACAACCAACACTAGAGAAACTTACCGGTGCAAGTGAAACTCGAATACGGAAGCACCCTCCGGGTATACTCTGCAAAGCGTGGCCCAATGTATGTCCTAGGTACCATGGTATACCCCCGCAGTCACCCGTGTATGTCCCTAAAAAGATTGGCAACTAGGTTGTTAGCATGCGAACAGTCACCAGGCGGGTACAGTCGAAAGTCGGGTAGACCACAATGAGCAGGGTATCAAGCCCGAAACCTGTCAAGGGTATCGAGAGAAAAAGGTCCGGAAGACAACTGAGGACCTCGAATGGATTCGAGACCCATGAAACACCGTGGCAAATGCAAACGACAGAATCCCAAAACAAGCCCTCGATATGTGTTCTCCACTACGATTGGTCCGGCTTTGGAGGGGTTATCTCTGCTACCTTTCCGCACGCGACCTCGTGTTTATCCCCTGTGTTAAAGGGGGGTCCCGGATAACTTCCACGAAACTGGACTTCTACACTCCCTATCACAGACTCTAATGTTTGGTTTTCAATGGCCTTTGAGAGTTTCCTCTCCAACCTAATCCAAGACCCTAGTCCTAAACTAGTGTATGAACCCTACAAACAACAAGTCTAATAGATTTTAAATTATCATTGTTTTTATGGGTTTTCTTACGTCACGGGGTATGAAGGTGAAACTAATGATGTGTAAAGACTAAAGAAAAAACAAATGAAAAAAGATAGAAACAAAAGACTTTTACTAAATGCAAAATTTTCAGCAACTTTTCACAAAGAAAGATTTCTTTTTCTTTTCAATTTTTCTAAGATTTTATGCAGCAAACATAAAGGAATTTCGCTCGACTACGAGCTACTTATGCCCTAAATGCACTGCAAAAACTTATGAACAAAAAGACTTCTCCCTAGATAATGATGCAGAAACACACTCTTTAAACAAAGAAGAAAATGAAAAGATTTTTTTTATTTATTTTTTATTTAAGTGTTAATAAAGCAACAAAGGGAAAATACCAACAAGCAAAAAACCAAGAAAGACAAATTCTGGCTTAAAGCGCAGATCGCAAAGAATCAGAGTAAATGCACACAATGGCAATAAAGAAAACAAAGACTCTTAAGCTTGCCTAAAAACCATAAAGAAAAGTATTATTTTTTATATTTTATGTTCAACTATCGACTGAGAAAAAACAGACTAAGGGTAAGATGACCTAACCTACTGACTGTTCAACCCTAGACTCAAACACCTGAGAGAAATATTTCTTACCAAAGGAGGGGATGACTGCCCCACTCTGAACAAAAAGTAACCTGTCAAGCACACTATTGTCACTAAAAAAGCACATGTGCGAACGCGTGCTGAGCTGAAACAGGACGCGTGTACACGCAGGCTGACCTTGTACAGGCCGCGTGTATGTATAACTCCTAAGACAAAGATAAAAAATAGGCAGTCCAGACTAGGAAGAGGCCTCTGGTATTGACAACTAGGGTCCTTTGAAGGCTTGGATGCTTTTTCTAACAGAAAAAAAAAATACAAAAAATTGCAAGGAATAACAAGACACAAAAAGACAAACTGATACAGGACCGTGAACCAGCAAGACTCAGACAGGATTCCAGAAAACCCCCTGAGAATGTATAATTTTGACAAGGAAGAGGAGGACTGCCTCTTAAAGTTCTCTGAACTCCTACACGCTACTGAAACCTCTACAACGAGCGTTCACACGCGGGTTGTAAGAGGTTAGGGCGCGGGTACACGCGTGCAAGCCTTCTGCAGGCCACGTGTACCTCTGTGTGTCCCGATAATTACCGTCAAGCAATAGTCAAGGAAAAACTGGTATAAAGAACCAGGCTCCCTGCTAGCTCAGACCTAACAGAAAACAGACAGACAAAGAAAGACAGAAAATCTAATCTTTTAAACTACCCACAAACTCGACTAAATCCGAAAACCCTAAAGAGTATTTTCCCCAGTATGGTCGCCAACTCTGTTGTTGGGAAAAATACCCTACGAACTAGCAAACTAGGGTCAGACTTGCATGTAGATTTTGACCGTAAAGAAATTAATTTTTAACCTACAACCCAAAACTTAAACCCCTCTTTCACAATACATGCATGGAGAATGACTACTAACCTTGTTACTGATGTTTGGTGTAGATCCTTCGTTGCGCTTTGACCGCTTTTTTGCGCTGCTCCTTCCAAAGATAACCTGCAATCAAGACAAACAACTATGCATGCACGCTACTTTTCTACTTGAGGGTTAGAAATTAAGCACAAATTAACCAAACCATAGATAACTCATGCATTGGGACGAGAAAAGTATTCTTTTATTATTTGAAAAATGAATCAACTTACAATCAAAGTCGAGACCGGCCACCGCTCCTTGATCCTAATCCTGGGATCCTCTTTGTTTGTCCTCCAACTGCTTTGCGTTAAATCTCCTTTGGTATGAGGAAAGGCTAAAGGGTTGGGACAATGGATTCGGCAAATGGGCAGAGTTTCTTCGCTATATTTTTCCTCCTCCAAATGGTACCCCTACCCCTTCTTTTATAGGCTAGAAGGAGCTAGGGTTTTGGACGAACTCTCGGCCATGCATGGCCGGGAGTTTCAGTTAACTGGCCCATAGCTTTTTGTTCCGTCGGAAACTTTCATTTTTTTGTGCTTTGTTAGGTACACGCGGGTTGCATTGGTCCTGCCAGCATGCACACGCGTGCAGTAATGGGTTAGGGCACGTGGGCCTTGACACAAGAGGATTTTCAAAGAGTTTGTTCAGCAGCTGTTTTGGCAATGAAAGGATATGAGTTGGCCTGATGCCAGGTAAGCATGTGTGGTGCAATTTAGGGTTATATCAATGAGGAGGAGAATTTGGCTCTTGCAGCTAAAGGCAAGAGCAGGTCCAAGAAGGGTTCCAAGGGAGAGAACAAGTAGAAAGGTGAAGGGAAGAAAGACATGAGAAAAGTCAAGTGTTTTTCTTTCCATCAGTTTGGGAACTATGTTGAACAGTGCCCTAACAAGAAGAAGAAACAGGTTACAGCTTCAACGGAGGTGGAGGAGTTTACTCATAGGTTCGAGAACGAGTATTGTTTGACTGTTTGTCTCTCATCTAGAGCATCTTCCACTTGTATTTGGTACATTGACAGTGGTGTGTCCCATCATATGACAGGAGTTCACGAGTACTTTACTAAGTTTGCAGTGATTGGAGACCAGGAGGTGGTACTTCAAGATGACTCACTGGTCAGAGGAGTTGGGTGTGGGACTGTATCATTTCAGAGGGAGTCTCTACCTCCCATGTTGTTGAGAGATGTCCTATATGTTCTGGGACTGAAGAAGAACTTTGTGTCAGTTTCCACTATTGACAATAGGGGGCATGAGGTATTGTTTTGTGATGGGCAGGCGCTCTTGTATCCTAAGGGATCTCCAATCACTTCGGCCAAAGTGATTGGTATTCGACATAAGAAGTTGTACAAACTCATGTTTCGACGTTCAAGAGCATTGTTTCATGGCACCAACACCGATGAACTTTGTGAGTTATGGCAAAGGAGGATGGCCCACTTGCATCATGGGGCACTAAGTATCTTGAGAGAGATTGTGTTTGGAGTGCCAGAGTTCAATACAGAGCACTAGGAGGTGTGAAAGGGGTGTGTTCTTGGGATGCACATCAAGACTGTTTTTCCATGCAGTGATAGTAGAGCAGTTGGTATCCTTGATCTGATCCATACTAATGTGTGTGGTCCTATGTATTTTGCATCTTTGACTGGGTTCTTGTATTATGTCTTTTTCATTGATGCCTTCTCACGGAAGTCTTGGATTTTCTTCATGAATACCAAAGGACAGGTCTTCCCGCGGTTCCAAGAATTGAAAGCTCTTGTGGAGAACCAGACAGGGAGGAAAATCAAAGTATTGAGATCTGATAATGGGGGTGAGTATACCTCTAATGAGTTCAGAGACTTGTGTGCCCGAGAAGGCATCAGGAGAGAGTTGATAGTTCCATACACCCCACAGTAGAATGGGGGGGTTGAGCGGAAGAACGGGGCTATTGTTGGAGTTGCGAGAGACATGTTACATGATCAGAGACTACCACTTTTTCTTTGGGTTGAGGCTTGCAACACTGCAATTTATCTGCAGAATAGGAGTCCACATAGAGTCTTGGGGGATAAGAATCCTGAGGAGGAATTCTCTGGGAAGAAGCCTAATGTTGGGCACTTTAGGATTTTTGGGTGCCTTACATATTCACATGTCCCTTTTGAGAAGAGGACAAAGCTAGAACCCATGGCAAAGAAGGGGATCTTTGTTGGGTATAGCGAGACTTCAAAGGCTTTCTGCATATACATCCCTTCCTTGAGGAAGACAGTTTTAAGAAGGGATGTGAGATTTGAGGAGGATGGAGCCTTTAGGAAGTAGCGAGGGACTGAGAGGGGTGAGAATTCATCACCTCATATTTAGGTGAGTCCACAATAGACTTCAGTGACACAGAGTTCATTCCACCAGTTTTGGTGATGAATGGACCACAGGTTACAGGGCCACATATGTCAGGATCACAAGTCACTGGTCCACAGGTTTCAGAATCGAGTTCTCCAAATTCTACTTCAAGTTGACAGTCTTCAGGTGATGGGGATGAGTAGGGAGAGTCCCCTCCACAGGACACTACTTCAGAGAGGATGAAGCCCAAGTGGCTTCAGGACACGTTGAGGGAGGCACAAGGTTCATTGGGGAATCCCAAGCAGGTTGTGAGGGAGAGTAAACCTCCAGAGAGGTTTTGCAGCTATCTTGCAATGGTGAGTAGCATCAGATAGTATGATCCTTCCACCTTTGAGGAGGTAGTTGATCGGGAGGTTTGGAGAGATGCCATGATGGAAAAGTACAATTCCATCATGAAGAATGATGTTTGGGAGGTGGTTCCTAGACCTGAGGGGAAGTCAGTGGTGACTTCCATGTGGCTATACAAGCTCAAGTATGTTGCAGATGGCAGCATTGAGAAGTACAAGGCTCGGTTCGTGGCTCTGGGCTTCTCACGGGTAGAGGGAGTTGATTATGATGAGACCTTTGCTCCAATAGATAGATACACCTCAATCAAGGTAGTGATCTCCATTGCAGTAGAGATGGGTTGGAAAATCCATCAGATGGATGTGAAGACCACATTTCTGAATGGTCTCATTGAGGAGGAGGCTTATATTGAATAGCCACGTGGATTTTAGGTGCATGGGAGTGATTCTCATGTATGCAGACTGAAAAAGGCCTTGTATGGGCTAAAGCAAGCTCCTATATCTTGGTACTCTAGAATAGACGCATACTTGCAACAGATGGGTTTAGTGAAGAGTGAGGCAGATCCCAACCTCTACTTCATTGTGGTTGGAGGTGATCATCTCATTCTTGTGCTATATGTGGATGATCTCTTTATTACAGGGGTTGAGAGACTCATAGCTGGTTGCAAGGAGAGACTTGCTTCAAAATTCGAGATGAAATACATTGGGTTGATGCACTACTTATTGGGGTTGGAGGTTTGGCAGGAGGATGGACATATCTTTCTGGGACAGGGTAGATATGTGGATGATATTCTGAGGAGATTCTGGATGGAGGATTGTAGACCCATATCCACACCTATAACAACCAACTGGAAGAAGCTACATTCTTCTAAGACAGAGTTGGTTGATCCCACATTGTATCATCCGTTGATTGGCTCGTTGATGTATCTCGTCAACACAAGACCAGATCTTTTTTTTGTTGTTAACTCTCTTAGTTAGTTTATGGTGGAGCCTCGAAGAGTACATTGGATTGTAGCAAAACATGTGCTCAGGTACCTTAAGGGTACGATGGATTTTGGCTTGAATTATGAGAGAGGGGATGGATTTCGGTTGATTGGCTATTCAGATTCAGATTGGGTGGGATGTGTTAGTGACAGGAAGAGTACTTCAGATTGTTTCTTTGGATTGGGCTCAGCAGTGGTGTCTTGGTTCAGTGGGAAGAAAAATTTAGTGTCTTTTAGTTCTGCTGAGGTTGAGTACATGGCAGTCAGTCAGGCTAGTTGTGAGGCCATTTGGCTTCGCAAGTTGCTAATTTGGGGTGGAGATGAGACCCAGGATTATTTACTGTGACAATCAGAGTTGCATTAAACTCTCTGAGAATCCAGTTTTCCATGACAAGTCTAAACACATTGAGATTAGATATCACTTCATCCGGGACCATGTTCAGAGAGGAGCGGTTGAGCTACAATATGTTTCGACCGATGAGCAGATGGCGGACATCCTCACAAAAGATTTAGGGAAAGGAAAGTTTGTGCCTTTCAGAGATAAGCTTTGGATGGTGAGGAACACTTTCCTCAGTAAGAGAGAGTATTAAATTAATTAAATAAAAGTACCATGGACAAGTTTCTGTCATCACCTAGGCACCTAGGGGTGAGAAAGTGTCCAAAAGAGGCCTCTAGAAATTAATTTTATGAGAGATAAAATTAAATGTGACTTTTGGAATTTTGTGAGGGAAAATGAAAGGCATGACTCTTCAGTTTCCTCCACCAAGTCTACTTAGATACTAAAGCGCCCTCGTTCATTTATTCCTAGAGTTTGAGAGAGTAAGAGCTTGAGAGAGTCGAGCTGGGAGAGAGACCACATGAGCATATTGTGGCACGAATTCCAAGGCAATTTTTGAGCATAGAAATCGAGGCAAAGTACAACACAGCACTGAGACCATATTGTACATATTTTTGAGCACATAAATCGAGGCAAAGTATAGCAACAGTTGTGAGCCCGTATTGTATAGATTTCTGGGCATAGAAATCGAGGAACAATTTTGGCACTATTTTCGTTGTTGACTTTATGCACGGAAAGAAAGATAAGTGTTTGTATTAATTATTGAAGATGATTGTTGTAAATATCTCTCATTTATTTGAATAATAAATGCCTCCCCTCTCTCACTGGTCTTCCCCTTTGTGGGTTTTTCTAGGGTCTGAATTTGTAGACCAAATCTTTGTGTTGAATTTTTTGTGTGTGATTTATTTCTGGTTAAAGCGAAGTAGCAAACTTCTTGTGTTTTAGTTATAAGCATTTAATTTCATGCTTACTAATTTGCAACAGTGAATGTGCAATGTGAGTTGGGCATTTAACTATGTATCTTAGTGAGACTTGAAACCGGGTTGGGGTCTGAAAGTTTTACACATTGCTTGTCATTTATGTTTGTCATTTAAATGTTCTTGTTGATTTATTCATAATGCTTTCTTTCAAAGTTTCAATATACTGTGTTATTTATAAAATACCACCTTATATATATATATATATATATATATATATATATATATATATATATATATATATATATATATATATATATATCCATCTTAACTTTGGATCTATCATGCGCAAAGGGGGATCAAGTCTCTCAAGATGAAAACTTCTTTAGATTGAAAAAACTTGAGGAAAGGTTTGCACCTAAACAGATTTGATCCCTTTCGACGCACGATAGATCCAAAGTTAAAATGGATCTTGGTTAAAACATTTCAATGGTTCACTACTCATTATGAGGGATATGTGTAATTTCTTCTATACTCAACTTGGAATTGACACGTCAATATATATATATATATATATATATATATATAGANGAGAGAGAGGGGGGGGGGTGAATCTCTCAAGGTGAATAAAAAAAATAGATTGAAAAAAACGAAGAAAGGTTTGCACCTCGAGGGATTTGATCCATTTTGGTGTATGATAGATCCAAAGTTAAGATGGATCTACACTGGTTTAGTAAATGCTCACTCTATTTTAGACAGTCAATCTAACATATCTCTGCCCATATTTCATCTATGTGAAGTGGACAGTCATGAACTCTTTGAAGTTAAGATTTGAGGACTTTGCACCATAGGCCCAAAGTGCCTCAATGCCACTGTCGAAAATTATAGCTCGGACAACAACTTCCGCACATGTTCAATGTGAATGCGGGAAAAGTAGTTCGATATATTTTCAAAAAGTAATTGTATTTTCGAAAAGCAAATCATGTTTTGTAATTCACTTTGGTTAAAAAGTGGAAGTCTTATTTTTAGCAGTTGAGTCTTAAAAGTGTATTTCATGCATGCATGACTTAGACTAGGAGTAGTCTCTAAAATAGATTAGGGTTTTGGTCTCAGCTAAAACTATATAGGCAGGTCAAGATAGAGAATTCAAAGACACAAAAACACTTGAGCACTTGAGCAAGTTGAGTGACAGAGAGAGGGAGAGAGAGCAAGCAACCAGGAAAGAGGCATTTCTAGGCAACAAGCAGTCTCGTATAGGGATCTACACAGTTTTGTACAACGTACAGAAATAATTATGTACAATCGTACAAAAGTGTGTACATTCGTACAAATATATAGTCATACTGATAGGACCATATAGAGATTCGTACATTCCATACAGATAGGTCGTACAACAAATAATACTCTCCCATTAGGTTGTTTTACTCAATTCGGGGTGTTTTTTGGTATACGTGCAGTGTTTCTTTTACGCAACTTGCGGGTGTTTCCTTGTAAGTTTTTCAAAGGAATGAAAAGCTAGTTTTTGAAGGAGTAATTACTTGTGTTGCGTGAAATTGATTTTTTGGATTCCATTATTTAATATCCATCTATTGTGTGATGAATGCTATGGACTGAAATTTATTTCTGCAATAATTAAATTCAACAAACTACTTGTTTGATTGAGATCATAAGGACTTTAGTCACCTAGGGATTGGAAATTTCCACATGGTCTTGAGATCAGACAATGAAGGAGAGTATACCTCCAAGGAGTTCAAGAATTTTTGTAAGGAAGAAAGAATCAAGAGGGAGTTGGCAGTTCCGTACAATCCATGGAAAAATGAGGTTGTAGAGCAGAAGAATCGATCCATTGTAGGGGTTGCTAAGGCCATCATGCATGATCAGGACTTGCCCATGTTTCTTTGGGCAGAGGCATGTAACATGGTAGTCTACATCCAGAACCAGTGTCCTCACAAGATCTTGGAGGACACGACATTGAAGGAGACATTCACTGGTGTGAATGCTAGAGGTGAGTCATTTCCGCATCTTTAGTTGTCCAATTTATATCCATCTACCAATAGAGAACAGGACCAAGTTGGAGCCCTCCAGCAGGAAGGGTTTGTTTATGGGTTACAGTGAGAGTTCAAAGCCTTACAGGGTCTATATTTCAGAGCAAAGGAAGACAGTAGTAAGCAGGGATGTAAAATTTGAGGAAGACCTTCAATCCAAGAAGTCTCATGAGCTTACTCCAGTGGCAGAGTATGAGGAGCAGGAAGCTTTGAAGATTGAGCCAAGGTCACCAGTGATTTCCAGGATAGTACAACAACCTTAAGGTGAAGAGGGGGAGACAAGAGAACCCCTTCCACTTTTGTCAAGAGACTTTGATGGTTTTATCAGAAATGAGGGATGTTCATTAGCATGTTGAGTCTCCTAGGAGCAAATTCAAAGAAAGCATACCTCTAAAGAAGTTTCTAGACTCTATGGCATTGATGAGAATCTTTCTAGATTCCAAGCCTTCTAGTTTTCAGGAGGCAACCGACCAGCAAGTATGGCAAGATGTCATAAGTTCCAGGTATCTCTACAAGCAGGGTTCTCTTGAATTTTAATTCTAAAGGACCAACTTGTTTCCCTTATGTATTGTTTACCACACGAGAAAGGGATCATATAGACACCCTTATGTTCAATGGGATCAACAGGGTCTTTGACCGACCTAAGGGAATTCCTAATAGTGTTTATGGGTTTGAAAGTTGCCGCAATATTTTTCTTCTTCAAAATCCTAGCAAGCTTGTTTGTTGTTCCTTGTATGTATGGTAAGAAAATTGTTAATATTGTTAATATATGGTAGGATAGTCAATATTGTTATTTCATTTTCCTTGTCATTGTCAAATTTAGTTTGAATTTTCATAGAGAAGAATTGTGTCCCCCTGTTCCATGACAATTTTTGAATAAATAAAGCATAGTTTACTAAAATTTTGAGTCCTTGATAATTCTTAAGGCTTCCAAGAATATCCTTGAGAAGGGCCCACTCAAGGAAAGAACATAGGAACCCTCTTATCTTTTCATTTCTTGTCTTTAATTTTTGTTTTAGAGTAGATAAACTTCTATAGAAACAAAGCATTAGTTTATATCATTTTATTTTTCAATAGTGCTTTTATTTCTTATATTTCTTTTGTTAGGATATTCAGACACTTGTGAGTTAGCTAAGATCTACTTGGTCTAATGTGTCGTTAAGTAAAAGTGTGTTTCTTAGTGTGTTTCTTTAGTATGCATTAGTATGCATTTGTAGTTAGGAAATTCGATGGTCACGATATGTTCCCGACATAGAGTGATGCGACAATTCATATTCTCCTCGATCTTAATGGCCATTGATATGTGGCTTAACACTTGATTGGTCCATGATCTCTATTTAAAGAGCATGGAGGGTCATTTGTCGATGATCGATTGTGAGAAACTCTCTTGTAAAATCCCTATGTAATATTTTTCTTTTGCATTAATAAACTGCTCCAAGTGGTCGTGTTGGTTGGGGTCATGGATGTTTCCCCATAGGGGTTTTACCACGTTAAAACATCAGTGTGTTGATCTTTGATTTGGTTGTGTGAGTGGTTACTGAAGGTTTTCGTCCTCTGTTGGAATACATGTGTTGTCGAACATGGTATCAGAGCCTGTTTGAATACTCGTTTATGTTGTAGATCGAGATCGTGAAGCCGAGTTGTCTCATCTCCATTTTCTGTCATTTTTGTACATTTCTGAGCTAAGAGAACTGTTCCATTGTGTTCGGACCACTTATTTCAGTCAGGAACACTTTTCATTTCACTCGAAAAGGTTTCTATTTGCCCAAGATACGACCATTTTAGTCAGATTCTGAAGTATAAAGCCTGAATATGCATTTTTTTAAATTTTTGCATAGTATTAATTTTGGTTTTATTTCGGTTTTATATTATTTGTTTCCGGGTTGCTACTCTTTTAGATCTATGTATGATATTTTCTCGGCGCCATGTGTGATCTCAGCAAATCAGAAACAGATAGGAAAAGGTGCATCTTCAGAGTAAGTTAACCGAGATCTAACCCTTGTTGTCATCGAGAAACTGAATTTTTTCTTATGTAAAAAGAGTTTTTTTAGCACGCTCTCCAAGGTCGTCAACAACAACTGTGCAAGCTACATAGTAAATAGTACTCCCACAAAAGCTCTTAAAAATATAACATCGGAAGAAGCTTGGACTAAAATTAAACTATATGTAAGTCAGTTTCGTGTATTTGGTAGTATAGCATGGGCCCACATTCCTGATGAGAAAAGGAAAGCATTGCAGCCTAAAAGTGAGAAGTGTATATTTGTTGGTTATTCTAGAGATGTCAAAGGTTATAGACTTCTTCAACCACATTGTAATGAAATTATTATTAGAATAGATGTTAAATTTGATGAAAAACTCTTGGCCTGCAAGCCTAATTTGGTAATTGTGTCTTCTTCGACTTGCGAGCCATCTTCGGCATTTGTGCCTCCTTCTGTTCCTATTCTGGTTTCTTCTTTACATGATGACAGTGAGGATGAAAATCCACCTCCGTCTTCTCACCTTCCTCCAGATGAGTCCTTTGAACCTGAACCAACACTTGTTTCACCGCTTCCTAGATGGGTCTGTTCAACACCAGAAGCAGTTGGTGGTATTGTCGGTGATCCTTCATATCAACGTCGAACACATTCATAGTTCTAGCTAGCCTCTTCTCTTTTGGCTCAAGTTTCTGAGACTCGTGATCCAGAGACATTTACAGAAGCTTCAAGTCATCCAGATTGGGATACAACAATGAATGAAGAGTATCGTTCTTTAATGGAAAACGATACTTGGGATCTTGTACCTCTTCCAAAAGGAAGAAAACTTGTCAGATGTAAATGGGTCTACAAAACTAAGTATGTATCAGATGGAAGTGTTAAAAGACACGAGGCTCGGTTAGTTTCCAAAGGATTTTCCCAAGTTGAAGGAATTGACTATAATGAAACATTTCCCCATCTAGCCAAAATGAATTGCATCTGCCTTGTTATTTCCCTTGCTGCCTCATAAATGGGAGGTTCATCATATGGGATGTTAAATCCGCCTTCTTGCATGAAGATTTGCAAGAAGAAATCTACATGGAACAAGCTCCTGGCTATGTCTAGAATGACTCTAGCCTTGTTTATTACCTCAAGAAATCTCTTTATGGTCTTAAGAAAACTCCCCGAGTTTGGTATGCCAAAATGGACAACTTTCTTATTGACACCAGATTCTATAGATGTCATTCTGATCCTAATGTCTATACCAAGAAAGTAGGAATCCATCTCATAATCCTTGTAATTTATGTTGATGACCTTATCCTTACTAGTAGTGACTCAAAACTTTTAAACCATGTGAAAACTAGCCTTAAGAAAAAATTTGAAATGACAGACTTAGGTTTTTTGCACTATTTCCTTGGCCTCCAAGTTTTACAAACCAATGAAGGAATTTTTCTTTCCCAGTCTAAGTATGCTTGTGACCTTCTTCGTCGCTTTCACATGGACAATTGTAAACCAACCCCTTCTCCCTTCCAATCTAGAGTCAATCTTATTGCCACCTGTACTTCTCCCGAAGTTGATTCCACCCTGTACCGTTAATTAGTTGGTAGCATATTATACTTGACTCATACCCATCCTGATCTTTCCTTTGTTGTTGGTCTTGTTGCCTAGTATATGCAAACACCCCATGAAATCCATTGGAAAGAAGCTAAAAGGATGCTTCGCTATGTCCATGGTACAGTTCATTTCGGGATACATTATAGTTCAGGGGGGACTCCTTTATTGGTTGGCTTCACTGATTTAGATTGGGTCGATGACCCTGATGATCGGTAGTCTACTGCAGGTTATGTTTTTAGCCTTGGTTCAGGACCTGTCACTTGGGCCTGTAAGAAACAACATGTTATTGCACTTTCTTCAGCAGAAGCAGAGTATCGAGCAGTGGTAAATGCAAGTCAATAAACCTTATGGCTTCGATAGATTCTTTCAGAGTTTGGATTCCAGCAGCAGCATCCAACCAGCCTTTGGTGTGACAATCAGAATGCCATCAAGCTTGCCAAAGACCCAGTTCAAAATCAGCGCAACAAACACATCGAGCTACACATGCACTTCATCAAAAATATCACTCATGATCAAGTTATCGAAGTGCTCTTTTTTCCTACAGAGGATCAAGTTGCAGACATTTTCACAAAGTCTCTTGCAGAAGAGGAATTTTCCAAACTTCGATCTATGTTAAGAGTTCACAAAGTTGTCATTAAGGGGGGATAGGCTTTAATGCCTCATTCCTTCTCTTATTGTGTCACTAATTTAAATCCTTCAATCCTATCCCAAGTTGTTCATAAGGGGGGATGTTAGGATATTTAGACACTTAGGAGTTAGTTAAGATCTATTTGGTCTAATGTGTTGTTAGGTAAAAGTGTGTTTCTTAATGTGTTTTTTTAATATGCATTAGTATGCATTTGTAGTTAGAAAATCCGACGGTCACGATATGTTCCCAACATAGAGTGATCTGATGGTTCATATTCTCCTCAATCTTAACGTCCATTGATCTGTGGCTTAGCACCCGAGTAATCCATGATCTCTATTTAAAGAGCATGGAAGGTCATTTGTCGATGATCGATTGTGAGAAACTCTCTTGTAAAATCTCTCTGTAATATTTTTATTTTGCATTAATAAATTGCTCCAAGTGGTCGTGTTGGTTGGGGTCGTGGAAGTTTTCTCATAGGGGTTTTACCACGTCAAAACATCGGTATGTTTATCTTTGATCTAGTTGTGTGAGTGGTTATTGAAGGTGTTCGTCCTTTGTTGGAAAACTTGTGTTGTCGAACATCTTTGAGCATCACTTTTATTACTTTGAATTGGCTCATATGAATCTATTACATGATCACTAGTGTTGTAAAGATTGACTAATCTAGTAGCACCATAGGGATCATTGATTCAAAGACACCTTATTTAATTAAGTTTTCATCCAAGAGGTAGTAACCTTAGACCTTCATTGATCTTTTGCATATTATTAGAGAGATGGGAGTGAAAGTCATGGACCCAAGTGCATGAGAAATAATTTAGAATGAGTTATCAAAGTTCATAATTTGACTTGTCACAATTTTCATTAGAATTAGTAGTTCAGATTTGACTTCTACAATTTGCATACATAGTTCATAGCACCTCATAAGTTTGCATGATCGATGAGTTGATAATTAAGGTGAAATTAAGGAGTTCAGTATATGTTTTGTAATTCTTTGGCCCACTAGCCACTACTTAATATCAATCTCTTGGCCCCCAAGAAACATTGTTGTGTAGCCAAAGCAAGTAGTATATCTACCTCCTATGGGGTTCTTTGACCATATCAATATGTCATCTTCATTCCTAATTTTGATGAAGCATGATGCCAATTTCTACGTGAAGCTTTATGATTCCATTGTTTTATCACCTTCCTATTAGAATACTTATAGTGGAAGTGATAATAATGAATCCAATATGGAGTAGTGGTGCCAATGGACATCATTACATCATTTAAGCACATTAGAAGACATAGTTTACTTTCTTCACATTTATGATGGATAGATCGATGCGATTGTCTATATATAAGTTTAGATATAAACTAGAACCCTAATATATGGGACCACAACCCATAATTGTCCACTTAATTGGGATGAAAGTGGGCCTTGTTAACTCCCAAGTGCCTAAACAATTGGTTTGTCATCTCCTCAATTGGTTGACTTCCTCAATGATCAAATACACATGTTCAATAAGGTGAATTTACAATAGAACCTTGGGCTTTAGCATCCCACCTTAAACACAACTTGGAGGATAAATCAAATTACATTGCATCCCCCCTTAATTTGATAGTGACAACATATGTTGACAACCAAGCTAAGGTACAATAATCAGTTTCTAAGTAAAAACTAAAACACTACCATCTCCATACAACAACCTACTATTAACCAATATACCAATCAAGCCAAGGTGCACTAATACTATTTTGAAGTAGGGAATTTTACACTCTATTTTCATTTGGATGTGCATGATGCTATGTCTTAGTCTAGAACCATCTTGGTTGTGGACTCCAAAATCTTATTAAAGGATACTACTTTGGACAATAACTTTTCTCACTATGTTTATTCTTTGCAACCTAGTATATTTTGACAATAATTATTAAATATTTTTAACTTCTCTTTCTTTCTCCAATATAGTTTTCCATGGGCATGGTCTGCAGTGGTGTTAATATGTGGTAAATAGTTATGTCCTTTAATTATTTCACCGAGAGAAGTTAGGTGCATTTTATACCCGTAAGAGGGAGATGTGTAACTGCACTAATAGAAGCTAGGTACATTATATAGCCATAATATTTTTTTTAATTAAGAAAATAACGAGAGAATATGAATGAGATGTGTAACATTAGTACTTGTATATTAAAATATTAAATAAAAAAATCTATAAATTAAAATGAAAAATTAAAAAATGAATAACACACACACAAACACACTCTAGAGATTTGCATCTCAATTTCTTTTGTATCCCTCTTACTGCTTAATAGATTTAAAGTAAAGATGGATCTAAGTTGGTCATATCCTAAGACATGGGTCATGAGGAAGCGATCATAAAGAATTATGTTTTCAAGCATAATAGGCTTTCCAAAAACTAATGACAGCGATTAAAGAAACTACAAACACAAAACCTTTTGAAGCTCCTCACCTTCATTTGATAGTTTTTTATTTGCAAGGTGGAATATTAACAACCTTTCTATAGCTAGTAAAATGGGCTTTGAATGGCATTGGAAGGTCTTCAAGTCTCATATTACAAGACACCTAGTCTTCCTTATCGATCGGCAGTCATGATTCTTGCTTGACTTGAAAGGCACTTCAAAATAATAATTCGTCTCGAACAACAATGGGCATGGGAGCTCCCAATAAATTTAGATCTCCATCTCTCCTTCCAGCCAGCCAACCCAACTAGGGTGGGTATGACTAAGGAGGGGAACCCAACCAATTTTGATTCATCTTGCCAGAAGGACTGAATGGAGGAGTGTCTTCAAGTCAACATATGTTCGTGGGATATCATGCCCATTTCCTTATCAACATACCATTATGCCTCTTATTTGACTTGACCATAAGCCTTGTATTGTTTGTCTCCTCTTCTCTTGTTTTGGAGTTCTCCTTTAGTATGAAGTCATGGAATGATAATAATTGCAACAATAGGTTCTGTTACAACCCAGTATGAGGGAGATGTGTAATTTTGCCTATGGTCAACATGGAGTTAACACGTATCATTTTAAAAAAATATTTCAATGTCGATCATAAATAAAATATTTCAATGTGCACCTTAAGTAAAATAGTTTTATTAATTGAAAGTAAAAATATCCATATTCTATCAATAGGTGCTTTTTATATCCCCATGTGAGGGAGATGTGTAATTCCTTTAGTGCTTAACATGGAGTTGACATGAGGCATTTAAAAAAATAGTTAAATGTCACCCATAAATAAAATATTCCCATGTTCACCTTAAGTAAAACATTTCAATATCAAATATATATATATATATATATATATATATATATATCGAGGAATGTTTTAATCCTCCCCACCCAGGTTCAATTCCTTTAAAAAAATGAAATGAATAAATATATTGTTGCAATGGCTTCGAGCCTATATGTAATGGAAAGTTTCCTTTGATTCAATTGAATATCAAGGAAACTGTTTTTAGTGGGAAAAAAAAATTACATATATATAGCAATTGAAAATTTAAAAAATCTTATGGTTAAAACATTTAATGGTGTGCTACTCAGTATGAGGGAGATGTGTAATTATTTCCATGCTCAACATGAAGTTGTAACGTGAAATGTGCCCCCCTCGTACCAAGTATGTTTCTGTATCGAAACACTGAAACATGTTTCATATTTAGGAAACGCATTTTGTACATCCTGAAACATGTTTCAAGGCCATTTCAAGCGTCCCTACAACACGTTTCCAAAAAAAAATCTGGTTTTTCCTTAATTTGATTGTTGAGACCCACAATTTTGATTTTAATGCCTAATTAGACGTTAATTATGAATTAATAAGACTTCTAGAAGCCTCACAAAATAGAATTTTATATTTAAAAGAGGGTTTTAGTGTCATTTTGCACCAAAAATGCTAGCAATTAATGGTAATGTTAAATTATTTGTTTTTTATCCTTTTACTTTAAGTTTTAACATTACCATTAATTGTTTGAAGATGTTTGAGGGTGGTTCCAACCTCATCAGACTTCATATGGAGAAAGTATAATTTCATATCACATTCAAAATTCCACAAACTTAACAGTTTTCAAGATTTTAGGATTGGTAAGATTGCAACATTTTCATTGGATTTTATCACGTAAGAGGGTATGGGATTGGCATATAATCAAGAGCACCAAGCCCTTTATGTACCTCAATGTTGGTGGCATTGATTGTTGAAATCCTTTGTCATGGCCTTAGAAAAAATGTACTCTTCACTCAAACCAAAATCATTGATTAGGCATGTTAAGTTTTTTCTACCATATTTTAAAGCTTGGATTAGGCAGTTTTATCAAAATTGGGTGGTATTGATTGATGTTCCTAGAGGATCGAGGTAGAGTCAAAGGGTGATACTAATGATGAGGATCCCAATATAAGCGATAGTGGAACATTGTGTTAAATTAATTAAATAAAAGTACCATGGACAAGTGTTTCTCATCACCTAGGCGCCTAGGGGTGAGAAAGTGTCCAAAAGAGGTCTCTAGAAATTAATTTTATGAGAGATAAAATTAGATGTGACTTTTAGAATTTTGTGAGGGAAAATGAAAATTCATGACTCTTCAGTTTCCTCCACCAAGTCTACTTAAAGACTAAGGGGCCCTCATTCATTTATTCCTAGAGTTTGAGAGAGTTGAACTGGGAGAGAGACCACATGAGCATATTGTGGCACAAATTCCAAGGCATTTTTTTAGCACAGAAATCAAGGCAAAGTACAATGCAACAGTGAGACCATATTGTACAAATTTTTGAGCACAAAAATCGAGGAAAAATATAGCAATAGCAGTGAGACCATATTGTATGGATTTCTGGGCACAGAAATCGAGGCACAGTTTTGGCACTATTTTCTATGTTGAGTTTATGCACGAAAAACGAGACAAGTGTCTGTATTAATTACTGAAGATGACTGTTGTAAATATCTCTCATTTCTCTTAATAATAAAAGCCTCCCCTCTCTCACTAGTTTTCCCCTTTGTGGGTTTTTCCAGGGTCTGAATTTGTAAACCAAATCTCAGTGTTGAATTTTTTGTGTGATTTATTTCTGGTTAAAGCATTGTAGCAGAGTTCTTGTGTTTTAGTTCTGAGCATTTAATTTCATGCTTACTAATTTGCAACAGTAAATGTGCAATGTGGGTTGGGCATTTAACTATGTGTCTTAGTGAGACTTGAAACCGCGTTGGGTCTGAAAGTTTTACATATTGCTTGTCATTTATGTTTGTCATTTAAATGTTCTTATTGATTTATTCATAATGCTTTCTTTCAAAGTTTCAATATAATGTGTTATTTATAAAATACCACATTATATATATATATATATATATATATATATATATATATATATCCATCTTAACTTTGGATTTATCATGCGCGAAGAGGGATCAAGTCTCTCAAGATGAAAACTTTTTTAGATTGAAAAGACTTGAGGAAATGTTTGCACCTAAATGGATTTGATCCCTTTCGACGTGTTGTTCCAGAGTTTGTGTTTTAAGGCTATAAAACACACCGTCTAGGCATCCAAATATGATAATGCTTTTAAAACAAAGAAACAAAGAAAACTAGATCAGATTCAGTTTCTCAACTGTCTCTGTCTTTCTTCCCTTTGTTCCTGGATAGTTATGTCGCGTTCTATCGTTGCCCACGATCGTTCTAACTCGGTTCTATTTGTTGCAGTTTGTAGGATAGTGTTAAATAGGTTCAATGCAATGCTGGTTTGATCTTGTAAACCGGGTTCTATGTTTGGTTGTCTTCCGTTAGGAACTGTCATGGGTGATTGATTTTTATATTTTTTTTTATMAAAKRGTTTTTAATARGTTTGTTACTTCAGACATTCAGGTCAGATATTGGTAAAACAACTTTAAAAYTTAAAACAGAAAATAAAGACACAAGTAAGGTCGTTTCCTGGTTCAGTGATGATTATGAAATTGTAAACAGTGAAACATGACACAGAGAAATATAAGGCTTTAATCTGGAAAGAATCTTATATTTTCGTTACAATAAAGAAAGGGACGCAGGTTTTCTAACAAAAGAAGATATTAAGGAATAGAAGGTTACAGGTCTTAAAATTATTGAAATAATTCCAGAGGAAAAACTGTAACACATTCAACATCCAAACCAATCCGATACTATAAACAATAATTGCGTATAATTCTAAATTGATTCACTTGCTAGAAATTCACATTGAGAAGAAGCTTTAACAAATGAAACTAGAGAAGGATAGAAACATAGTCACTGAATGACAAGATCCAGAATCTCGTTGTGAATGGTATTCTGATAAACTTTAA
>ML776870.1:2120385-2145241 GCA_009831015.1 Picea engelmannii
AATCATCGTGAAACACCGATCGCCGAAATTGCGATCTATCATTTAAGTCAAACATTTTATCATCTTAATTAATCCAGATTACTTTCATCGGGGTTTCATTAATCAAGAGTTCGGAAATCGGGAAATCGGTGATCGGAAGATCGAGATATTTGATGATATGAAAATTTCTGTTCGCAGAATTGCGAATTGCGATTTCCCAAGATGATTAGTCACTCTTAATCATGCTTAACATTAATTAGATTACTGTCAAACATCACTTAAGAATTAATTACGATCGGGGGATCGGGAAGTCGGAGAAAATGATGTTAAGTTTATTTGTTCTTTCAAAACCGCGAATCGCGATTTCCCGATATGATTAGTTTAAAGTTGAAACCCCTTTTAAACGAGATTTAAGTAAAGGATGAATTAATCAAGGATTAACGAATCGGGAAATCGGGGATCGGGAAATCGGGATATTTGATGATATGAAAATTTGTTATTTCGAAACTGCGAATCCCGATATCCCGATATGAATTTAACCTTTATTTAAGTTTATCATTATGGTTCATTTAGGATATAATTCGAAAAAGTGTTTGGAACTTACGTTAATTTAAATTTTACACATTCTTTTTCTAAAAATGAATCACAAGGGCAATTCGAATTTATCGGAGATGAAAGGATTTGTTTTATAAATGAAAAGACTCCAGGATACCAAAAAATTTTGTTCTTAAGGTAAATAAAATTAAGTTCTGTTTCAACACGACGCACGATAGATCCAAAGTTAAAATGGATCTTGGTTAAAACATTTCAATGGTGCACTACTCATTATGAGGGATATGTGTAATTTCTTCTATACTCAACTTGGAATTGACACATCAATATATATATATATATATAGAGAGAGAGAGAGAGAGAGAGAGAGAGGGGAATCTCTCAAGGTGAATAAAAAAAATAGATTGAAAAACGTGAAGAAAGGTTTGCACCTCGAGGGATTTGATCCATTTTGGTGCATGATAGATCCAAAGTTAAAAGGGATATACATTGGTTTAGTAAATGCTCACCCTATTTTAGACAATCAATCTAACATATCTCTACCCATATTTCATCTATGTGAAGTGAACAGTCATGAACTCTTCGAAGTTAAGATTTGAGGACTTTGCACCATAGGCCCAAAGTGCCTCAATGCCACTGTTGAAAATTATAGCTCAGACAAGAACTTCCGCACATGTTCAATGTAAACGCGGGAAAAGTAGTTCGAGATATTTTCAAAAAGTAGTTCTATTTTCAAAAAGCAAATTATGTTTTGTAATTCACTTTGGTTAAAAAGTGGAAGTCTTATTTTTAGCAGTTGAGTCTTAAAAGTGTATTTCATGCATGTATGACTTAGACTAGGCGTAGTCTCCGAAATAGATTAGGGTTTTGCTCTCAGCTAAAACTATATAGGCAAGTCAAGATAGAGAATTCAAAGACACAAAAACACTTGAGCACTTGAGCAAGTTGAGTGACAAAGAGATGGAGAGAGAGCAAACAGCCAGGAAAGAGGCATTTCTAGGCAAAAAGCAGTGTCGTATAGGGATCTACACAGTTTTGTACAACGTACAGAAATAATTATGTACAATCGTACAAAAGTACGTACAGTCGTACAAATATGTAGTCATACCGACAAGACCATATAGAGATTCGTACATTCCATACAGACGGGTCATACAACAAATCATACTCTCCCGTTAGGTTGTTTTACTCAATTCATGGTGTTTTTTGGTATACGTGCAGTGTTTTTTTTAAGCAACTTGTGGGTGTTTCCTTGTAAGTTTTTCGAAGGAATGAAAAGCTAGTTTTTGAAGGAGTAATTACTTGTGTTGCGTGAAATTGATTTTTTGGATTCCATTATTTAATATCCAGCTATTGTGTGATTAATGCTATGGCCTGAAATTTATTTCTACAATAATTAAATTGAACAAACTACTTGTTTGATTGAGATCATAAGGACTTTAGTCACCTAGGGATTGGAAATTTCCACATGGTCTTGAGATCGGACAATGGAGGAGAGTATACCTCCAAGGAGTTCGAGAGTTTCTGTAAGGAAGAAAGAATCAAGAGGGAGTTGACAGTTCCATACAATCCATGGAAAAATGAGGTTGTGGAGCGGAAGAATCGATCCATCGTAGGGGTTGCTAAGGCCATCATGCATGATCAAGACTTGCCCATGTTTCTTTGGGTAGAGGCATGTAACATGGTAGTCTACATCCAGAACCAGTGTCCTCACAAGATCTTGGAGGACACGACATTGAAGGAGGCATTCACTGGTGTGAATGCCAGAGGTGAGTCATTTCCGCATCTTTAGTTGTCCAATTTATATCCATCTACCAATAGAGAACAGGACCAAGTTGGAATCCTCCAGCAAGAAGGGTTTGTTTATGGGTTACAGTGAGAGTTCAAAGGCTTATAGGGCCTATATTTCAGAGCAAAGGAAGACAGTAGTAAGCAGGGATGTAAAACTTGAGGAAGACCTTCAATCTAAGAAGTCTCATGAGCCTACTCCAGTGGCAGAGTATGAGGAGCAGGAAGCTTTGAAGATTGAGCCAAGGTCACCAGTGATTTCCAAGATAGTACAAAAACCTTAAGGTGAAGAGGGGGAGACAAGAGAACCCCTTCCACTTTTGTCAAGAGACTTCGATGGTTTTCTCAGAAATGAGGGATGTTCATTAGCATGTTGAGACTCCAAGGAGCACATTCAAAGAAAGCATACCTCCGAAGAAGTTTCTAGACTATATGGCATTGATGAGAATCTTTCTAGATTCCAAGCCTTCCAGTTTTCAGGAGGCAACAGACTAGCAAGTATGGCAAGATGTCAAGGTGGAGGAGTACACCTCCATCATGAAGAATGATGGTTGGGACATGGTGCTAAGACCGAAGGGGAAGTCAGTTGTAAGTTCATCTCTACAAGATCAAGCATGTTGCAGATGGAAACATTGAGAAGTTCAAAGAAAGGTTTGTGGCGAGAGGGTTCTCCCAAAGAGAGGGAGTGGACTACAAAAAGACATTTGCTCCAGTCGCTAGGTACACTTCCATTACAACGGTTATATCTTTGGTTTCATTTATGGGATGGAGAATACATCAGATGGATGTGAAGATAACTTTCCTTAATGGGATCATTGAGAAAGAAGTGTACATAGAGAAAAATCAAGGATTTGAGGTAAGTGGGAAGGAATTCCATGTGTGCACACTTAAGAAAGCCTTGTATGGACTCAAGCAGGCACCAAGAGCATGGTATTCTAGGATCGATGGATATCTACAAAGTATGGACTTCACCAAAAGCAAAGCAAATCGTAAATTATATTATATATTTTTTCAGTCCAATCTGCTCATTTTGGTGTTGTACGTAGATGACTTGTTTTTCACAGGTGCAAAGAAGCTCATTGCAAGGTGCAAAGCAGACATGGCAGTTGAGTTCGAGACGAAGGACATTGGCATGATGCATTACTTCTTGAGTTTGGAGGTTTGGCATAGACCAAGGGAGATCTTCCTTGGGCAAAGTAAACATGCAAGTCAGATTTTAAAGAGGTTTCAGATGGAGGAATGCACACCCATGATCATTAATCTGAAAAAGGTGACAACTTCATATTCAGAGTTAGTGGATCCCACATTGTGCAAGCAATTGATAGGTTCTTTGATGTATTTGGTCAACACTGAGCTAGATTTATGTTTTGCAGTTAACACCTTGAGTCATCTTATGGTGGAGCCAAGGAAAGAGCATTGGATAGCAACAAAACATGTGCACAAGTATTTGAGGGGCATAGTGGAGTATGGTCTAATATATTTTAGAAATGGTGAACTAAAGTTGTAGGGGTATACAGACTCAGATTGGGTAGGCAATGCAACAAGCAGGAAGAGCACCTCAAGGTTGGGATCAATGATGATATCCTAGTTCAACACAAAGTAGACTTTCGTGGCACTTAGCTCAACAAAGGAAGAATATATGGCAGCCAGTATGGCTAGTTATGAGGCCATCTGGATTCGCAAGTTACTTGCAGGATTGTTTGATCAGTTGGATCCCACGTCATTTACTATGATAATTAGAGTTGTATGAAACTTTGTGAGGATTCAGTGTTTCATGACAGGTCCAAGCATATAAAGATCAGATATCACTTCATACAAGACAAGGTTCAAAAGGGAGCAATGAAGCTCTAGTATATTCCCACAGATCGACGAGTAGCTGATATTTTGAACAAGCCCTTGGAAAAAGGGAAGTTTGAGGCATTCAAAGACAAACTTGGATTGGTGTGGAATTCCTTCCTCGATAAGAGGGAGTGTTGAGAATTATAGTTCGGACAAGAACTTCCGCACAGGTTCAGCGCAAAAGTGCAAAAAGTAGTTTGAGATATTTTTGAAAAGTGATTCTATTTTCGAAAAGTAAAATCTAATTTGTAATTCACTTTAGTTAAAATGAAAGTCTTATTTTTAGCACTTGAGTCTAAAAAGTGTATTTCATGCATGCATGACTTAGACTAGGAGTAACCTCATAAATAAATTACGGTTTTTGTCTCAGCTAAAACCATAAAGGCAGGTCAAGATAGAGAGTTCAAAGACACAAGAACACTTGTGCAGTTGAGTAGGTTGAGTGACAAAGACAGGGAGAGAGAGCAGGGAGCCAAGAAAGAGGCAGTTCCAGGCAACAAGCAGTCCCTCACAGATATCTGCACAGTTCCATACAGTCATACGGACAGAACCATACATGTGTTCATATACTATGTATAGACGGACCGTACAGCCATATAGCAGACCATACTCTCCCAATAGATTGTTCCGCTCAATTTGGGGTGTTTTTTGGTATCTGTGCAATGTTGTTTTTTAATTTGGGGTGTTTTTTGGTATCTGTGCAATGTTGTTTTTTAATTTGGGGTGTTTTTTGGTATCTGTGCAATGTTGTTTTTTAAGCAGCATGTGGAGGTTTCCTTGTAAGTTTTTCAAAGGAATGAAAAGCTAGTTTTTGGAGTAATTACCTATGTTGTGTGAAATTGATTTTTTTTGCTTCCGCTATTTAATTTCTAGCTATTGTGTGATTAATGCTATGGTCTGAAATTTATTTCTTCAATAATTAAATTCAGCAATCTACTTGTTTTGATTGAGATCATAAGGACTTTAGTCACCTAGGGCTGGGAAATTTTCACAGCCATTTGAATTCACAATTTAGCTCCCAAAAACAAGAAATTGTTGCAACCCAAAGTTAAAGAGACTGGTGTTTTTTGTTGCAGGGGATACATAAACATTCTGATGGTGTCTGAGATTGTCTGTATGCAAGTTAAGTGACTCTACAAGGTCATAAAGATTGTGACACAGATATACATATCTGTGATAAGTGAGGTTGTTTGTGCAAATTAAGCTACTCCCATTTTCAGATTGGGACACATACACAGCTATAGTATCTCGGTTTGCATGAGCAAGTGAAATCACTTGATGAGGTTTGAGAGTTTATGATTCCTTGGTTAGCAATTGCAATATGACAGTCACTCACTAACAGATCAGGTCAGAAAGCATGATTGCAGTGAGCACAATTGCCTTGATGAATGGTTCACAGGGAAGAAAATCATGCAAGATAAAAAAATCTATGCCTTTAAGTAGCTTTAGTATCAAAGACAGAAAACAGGTACTGCACGCAAGCCTAACGCTGCTTCTAATCCGTGATCAGAGAGGTCACAGCGGCTTGTCACTCCCATTTAGCAGTTTTGTAGCATAATCATTGTCATTAAATATGGTACATAAAACCTCTTATGAGTAACATTTAATGTAAAACTCAATTAAAAACAAGAAATAAAATAGAATAGTGGCAACAGGTAGGTTAAACAACAAACTACTAGAAAAAAGAATCTGTTAACAATGTGAAACAGGGAATGTGGAATTTGGATATGCCTAGCTATAATGTCCTGCCTAAACAAAAACCCAAAGGAACTTCCAACACGACTCAGCATAGAGTTCATTAAAGAGTTTGAAAGCCTCTGACAGAAACCCTTTGCCCTTGCAAATAAGTTAACTACATAATGAGGATAAATTTCCACATAAAGAAAAATTGTGAGAGGGACACTAAATAATGCCATTTCCTTTTAAGGGCAGACCCAAAAGATGTTAATGGAGGAAAACGGTATCCTACCAACCATGAAATCGTTCTGACAAGGATCAACAGAGCAATTTTGATGGCTTAAATTAGGTAAGCATGGGTTTTCATTCACTGTTCCCATCTTTATGGTGTCAAGACTCAGTAAATTTAGATTGAAACTAAGATACTTTCCAAGTTTCTTAAGCTGATGTGCACAGAAATAAATTACCCTACATTTAATTATACACACAAAATGCATATATATGTGATTCTGCTATGCAATCTATCTATCCAGGTTAAATCAAAATAAATTAAACTGAATCGAACTCAAATTTGTCAGCCAAACAGTTCGAACCTACCTTATGAAACAAAAGAATTAAAGGCCCGTAGCAACTCAAACACAGTGTCTGAAGAAAAAATCAATGCCTACATACACCAGTTATATAAACCCATTTCTCGAACAATTACAGGCAATGAGAATAAAATAAAATGCATAGGTTGGGGTTAGGGTTATATACCCAAATTCAAATAACCCAGCTCAGCTGAGGCTGGGCGTCCGAGGTTCAGTTCTATTCTAATAAATCCAAGATTGAGAGGCGTGTAAAATAAAGTTAGCCGGGTAGATATACCTTGTAATAGAATAAGAGCAGAAGCATTAGATTGGGAATGATAAAGGTCCATGTAGGGGGCCTACCCCACACAGGGGGCTTCCGCCGTCGTTCCGATCTGATCATGTCTCTCACATACAAATCTTCACTTGTCAACCTCAACCTCTGGGCAAGTGTGGCGGCTCGAGGGTTCTCGTTTGGTGATCTGAAGCGCCGTATGCTGTTGAAGAAACTGGAGGTTTTGGAGAAAAATAAGTTCAAATAATGATTCTTGAAGAGAGGATACCCATTACTATCGGTGGGGAATGGAACAGAATGCGCTAATAAGAAGAATGGATCGGCCTGTGAACGTCTGGGTTGTAGCAGAACGTGATGAAGGGCATTACTTATCTGCTTCACATTTTCCCTATCCATCCCTGAAGAGATCGATGACATCCTATAAGCTTGGGTGTCTTGGCTGGCTGAGCAAACAATTATCCGATCCAAAAGAAACACGCTCAACAATCAAGTGCGTTATCTTTCTTCGCTCTTTTGTAGGAATTCCACCTCCACAATCTTTTTGGTCTACACCCTGGTCACTGGTAACACTTAGTAAACATTATCAAGAACACTTTATAAATACTTCGATCGAGAATGATGTAAAAAGTTATATGTTTATTTTATTTTTATTTTAGAAATTATATTTTATTTAAAAACCATTATATATTTAAATATAAAAATTTATAAATTATATTTATTTTTTATTGTAATATTTCAATAATATATATTTAAATCATTAATAAAATTATTAAAACTTTATAAATTATATTTATTTTTTTATTGTGAAAATTTACATCTCAAAACTCATCATCCCTCCAATGACATCTAGATGAGACTTTCTACATATTAGCTTTGGAGAGTGGAGAATTGGGAGTCTATGGAATGTTGAAATCAAAATAGTGCTTTACCCAATGATGTGCTTCTATATCTCATAGTTTTTGTTATGACTCTTTCTAATAATGAAAAAAAGACCTTGAAGTCCATTAAAAGTAAGGTTAGTAGATGTGTACTACCTGATTAATGTAAGGGGTCCTAATCATTAATAAAGACCCACTATGTTGGAAGCCATTGTAACAAATTGTTTCAATTCAGAGCGGACCCGCGAGCTGAAAAATCGCCGACACTGACAAGGTTAGCAGGGTTTGAGCTCTACGGGACAGGCCCGAGCCCAGGGTTCGCGTCCATGGAGGGGTTGGGCACCCCCCAGGCATCCCCTATGCCTCCTCCGTCGATCTCGTCTTCTGAGGCTTTCAATAGGCTCCTGGCTGGACTCCCACAGAAGAGAAACTCGAAAGCTGCGAAATTTGTGAAAAAACTGGACGATATCCCTATGATCTTCCTCCCTCCAGAAACCCCGATCCAGGTTGCTCTGTCGTTGGTCAATCGAGCTCTCATTGGCCAGTTCACAGGGCTATGGCCGTCCCCAAAATCCACCGAAAGTTGGGTTAACAGAAACTGGGCGTCGTTGATCAAAGAAAGCGTCACTTCTTACTTTCTGGGGAGAGGATACTTCCTCTTCGAATTCACATCAAAGGACGACAAAGACCTGATCTTCCAAAATGGCCCCTACTTCATGGGCCCTCAGGGTCTGTACTTGAACAAATGGACCCCGGACTTTGATCCGGCAATAGATGTGCCCAAAGCAGTCCCGGTGTGGGTCAGACTCCCAAATCTCCCAATACACTGTTGGAATGGGGACTCCCTGAGACACATTGGAAATGCCCTGGGAAAATTTATAGATCGAGCGAATAACAAGGATCAATATGACTGTGCTAGGATCTGTGTAGAAGTAGATCTGGAGGTGGGTCTACCAGAGGCCATCACATTAAAGGTCGGAAGCTGGACGCATCTCCAGAAACTGGACTATGAGCAGCTACCCTTCAAATGTCGGAAATGCCATGTTTATGGCCACTTCGCCAGAGGATGCCCGACCAACAAAGAGGCTATGCAGGGAAAGGAGGATGGATGGAACCAAGTCAAGCGATCCAAATCCAATCTCAAGAACCAGAAGTCGGGAGGCCCTAATGGCAAGGGACCCAATCAGGCCATTGCCCAGCAGATCCCTCTCAATCCTATTCCAAGAAATAAGTTCGGCCCTCTAAGCTCACAACCAGAGAACACACAGGAGGTCAGGTCCAAGAGGAGACAGACGCTACCATGGAGATCGAGGCCCAAAAAGCAGCTCCTTCAAGTAAAGGTACGTCCTCAGCCACCCACAAAGGAACAAGTGTTGAGGATCCTCAAGGTATGACTATAGAAGTCGAGGTAGAAGAGCAGAAACAGACGAATCAGAAGAGGAAGGAGAAATAGGAGAGTCCCAAACCTCGGTGAGGAGATCTCTAAGAGGCTGGAAAACTGATAGGGAAAAAAGGGAGCAGGAGACCTACAAAGAAAAACTTCAGGGCAGCCAACCAACTTTGGAAAAACTGCTAGCCCCAAAGACTAAGATATTGAAAAACCAGCCCCAAGGCTCCAAGGGAGCCCTCCAGAAACAAAAATAATGAAGGTCATCTCCTAGAATTGTAGAGGTATGGGGTCCAAAGTAAAGGAAGAAGCCATCAGAAGCTTAATCAGAACAGAAACCCCAGACATACTTCTCGTCCAGGAGACAAAGCTGGAAGACATAGCCTTCCTTCAAGCAAGCAAGAAACTTTGGATGAAAAGTGAAGCAAGAGCCATCCCTTCCCGGGGGGCCTCAGGAGGGATCGACACTCTTTGGAATGTCGACAAATTTACAGTTCTATTGGAGGTTCGGAACACTCATTGGCTGCTATTGAAAATGCAGAATTTGGACACTAAGGAAACCTTTTGTCTTTTCAATGTTTACTCTCCAGTCAATGTCGGGGAAAAAAAAGACTGTTGGGACTCTATACGGCGCCAAGCAGATCTGACAAAACTGGAAAATATAATTATTGTTGGAGACCTCAACCTTACTCTTCATCCATCTGAAAAAAGGGGAGGCARCGTAGTTCGAGATCCGGCAAGGGAATGGGTGGAGGACATTATGCAGGACTGGAACTTGTTGGATACCAAACCCTCTTTTGGTAAGTACTCTTGGTCTAATAAAAGAGTGGGTCCTGGACATATTGTTGCCAGGCTAGATAGATTTTCTATTCAAAGCTCCTATTTGCTGCTAGGTTTAGAGCCTAGAATGCATATCCTTGCCAGTGGCGTTTCGGACCATAAGCCCATAAAGCTAGAACTTCTAGTTCACCATGACCTGGCCCCCATCCCCTTTAGATTTAGCCCTCTATGGGTAAAGGAGCCAGACTTTACGCAGACTGTCAAGGATTGCTGGAATAAGTCTGTCATCGGATCACCTTTCTATATATGGGAGGAAAAACTTAGAAGGGTAAAAGGAGTCCTAAAAAGATGGGTCAAAACTTTGCCCAATCCGACCATAGAAAGGAAATCCATTAAAGCCGCCCTTGTCTCCCATCAATCTTGTATGGAGAATGCTTTCCTCACAAAGGAGTTAATAGATCAAGAAGCTCAACTGCAACAGTGCTATCACAAGGCCTGCTTAGCTGAAGAAGAGTATTGGAGATTAAAATCTCGCAATCTCTGGCTCAAAGCAGGGGATAGGAACACTGCTTTTTTCCATAAACAAGCCCAGGTAAGGAAATGTTTCAACACCATTTCAGAGATTAAAGTGGATAGCGATACTCACAACGACTTTGATCACATAAAGAAAGCAGCCTTCTCACACTTTCAAGACATGTATAGAGAGGACAAAGACCCAAACCAATACCCAGATCTACTAGACATTATACCCACTGTACTTTCTCAGCGTATGAAGGAGAATCTTGAGGCCAAAGTCACTAAAGATGAAGTCAAAAAGGCTCTGTTTGATATGGATCCTGATAAGGCCCCTGGGCCGGACGGATTCTCTGCTAGATTCCTTCAAGCTTGCTAGCCGATTGTTGAAAAGGACCTTCTCAAAATGGTACAGAAGTCTCAAAACACTCAGAAAATAGGCGACAACACAAACTCTGCTTATTTAGCCCTCATACCCAAGGAAAAAGGTGCCAACAACTTCAGCAGATTCCGTCTGATTTCCCTATGCAACATTGGATATAAAATAATCACTAAAGTAATTGCAAACAGGCTAAAGTGCATTCTTCCTAAAATAATTCCTGAAAATCAAGGAGGTTTCATTCAAGGTAGGCAGATCGTGGACAATTACATTCTTGTACAAGAGGCAATTCACTCAAGTCTTCTCCAAAAAGAGCAAGGAATGGTGGTTAAACTCGATTTAGCAAACACTTTTGATCGAGTAAATCAAAATTTTCTTTTAAATGTTATGAGCAAATTTGGTTTTGGAGAAAATTTCATCAAATGGATCCGGGCATGTATCTCGGAGCCATGGATTGCTCCACTTGGAGAGGACTTAGGCAGGGGTGTCCTCTTTCCCCTCTGCTTTTTGTCATCCAAGCCTCTGTCCTCAGCTTTCTGTTAGACAAAAAAATGCAAGATCAAGACATAAACGGACTGTGTATTGCCAGAGGGGTCAAAAACATTAATCACACCTTGTTTGCGGATGACACTCTGCTTTTGGGTTCTTCCTCTCTCTCCTCTACCTTAAAATTCAAAGCGGTTTTGGATGAATTCAGTGAGGCCTCAGGCAGCGCTATCAACAAGAGCAAATGCCACATCTACAGCTGGAATATTACGCCTAGATTGCTTTCTGACATCTCTAGATGTTTGGGGTTTGCAGCCTCATCTTCTTGGTCCTCCTTTAAATACTTGGGCCTCCCTGTAACATACAAGAGACCTGCAAGCAAAGACTGGCTCCCTCAGTTGGAAAATTTCAAGTCCAAGATCCAAGCCTGGGGTTACTCCTGGCTTAACTCTGTTGGCAAATCTGTCTTAATCAAATTTGTGCTTACCAGCCTCCCTTTATTCCAATTCGTTGGACTTCTCGCTCCGGTGACCATTTTAAAAAAAATGGAAGAGTACATACGGAGGTTCTTTTGGAAGGGAGGAAAACAGAATGAAAACAAGATCCCCCTTATCAGTTGGGAAACCATCTCCAAGTCGGTGTGCGAGGGTGGTCTAAACTTCAAAAATCTTTGTCAGCAGAATGTGGCAATGGCGGCAAAGATTATTTGGAAGATCATTGCGCCCAAGCCTGACTGGGCCCAATTGGCTCTCTGGAAAAAATATTTCAGAGGACCCCGATCCAGATGTCTAGAAAATGTGATTCAAATGCCCAACTCGACATTTCTCAATTTGTATGCCAAAGCCACCCCTCTAATTACTACGCACTCCTACTGGATCCTAGGTAATGGAAAAAAAATCAACATTTGGACAGACAAAATCATGAATAAGGATCCAATAGAAGACAGAGCCTCCATTAGATCGCTGCGTTGTTGGATGGACAGAGAGAGACTGCGATCGTTGTGGGATATTTCATGCTGGAACAACACTGATTGGGCAGGATGGAAGCCCATTGAAGTGTTGGATCATTTGACCACCGAATGGACCACGCTGCTCGATCTTCTACACAGTTTGGCACCCACGCACACGAGGAAAAAAGACTGGAAAGGTTGGGGGCCGAATTCCATAGGTTATGCCGTCTCCCTGGGATATGCTAAGCTGAACGAGAGGCCATACGCCCCCCCCCCCCTGACCCAGCTCCTTGACAAGGGGTCTGGCGTTTTCCTTCATGGCCCAAAATAGACTTTTTTGCCTGGCTCTTCTGCCATGGCAAAATCTTAACTTATGATTATTTGCAGAAGAAAGGTTTCTACGGTCCCTCCATCTGCTCACTGTGCAACGAAAATGCTGAGACAACAGTCCACCTAATTCTAGAATGCAGTTTCTCCAAGCAGATTTGGTCCTTCTTTGTCCAAGATTTAGATCCAAATTTCCTGCTTCCTCGCTCCACTGCCGAATTCTTTTCGAAATGGGCAATCAGATATCCCGGCCCTCCCCCTAAGAACCAGATAATCAAAGTGGCATGGGCGGTCCTCCCAAAGGTTATATGTTGGCAGATATGGCTAGAACGCAACAGAAGAGTCTTCAGGAATGCAAAGCAGAATCCCAAGGCCTTAGAAATCAAGATTAAAGATCAATTAAAGGAATGCCTGACTGACATAAAGGACGACTCCAATCTCAGTCAACAGGACATTGCATGGGGATCAACTCTAGATATTTGATTCCCCCCAATAGTCAGAAAAACCCCTACTATTAAAGAGTGGCAATAAGGAAATCTGAAAACGCCTTTCAAGATTGGATCAAAACGCAAGCAAGACATTCCCTCTTTTTTGATGGAGCAGTAAAGGGCAATCCGGGCAAAGCTGGTGCAGGAGGTGTTGTTGTAAATCCATTTGGGGATAAAATCCATTCCTACGCCTGGGGACTCAGTTATTCTTCCAGCATTCAAGCTGAGGCCTTGGCCCTCTTCCAAGGTCTCAAGATCCTCAAAGATTTAAACATAAAAGAAGCAAATGTTATAGGTGACTCCCAGATCATTATAAACGCAATGGTTTCCAATTCCCCAGCTTCGGATCTTAAACTATCAAGGCTGATAATTAGAATCAAAGACTTGGGAAACTATTTTCAGAATTTGAAGTACTATCATGTGTTGAGAATTCATAATAAAGAGGCAGACATCGAAGCCAACAAAGATGCCCTCCTCTCTGCCGGGGTCAAGATGAAAGACGAAGAAGAATCATGGGAACCCATTCCTTAAGTTGTTTGTTGCCATGTTTTACTGTTTACTCTTAAACAAATTTGTCTGTATCTCCAAGTGGGGGATATCTGCGCTCCTTATCAAGGAAGAAATCTGAAAGCTTCAGCTGCACCCTCATCCTTAGCAGCGAGATGCAACAAGACAAAGAAACCATCAATGTAATAAGATTTTCGGCATTCAGGCCAAGATGAATATAAACACCCCATAATTGTTTCTGTTAAAAAATAAATAAAGACCCACTATGTTAGTTATTAAATAAATTTTACTAGGAGTGGATTAGGGTTATGGTAGCTAGGGTGTGCATAAATAAAGATGTAATCTCCCTCATGCAATCATTGAATATATTATATCATGAATATGTTCTTCAACCTTGTACTAAGAGGTTGCCTCCTTGTAGTGGTTAGGAAAATTCCCCTCTCATATAAGGTGGATTTTATGTTTCATTGTTATTGCATTCTTGGTAGTTCATTGTTGTTATGTTATTGTCAAGATATTAAGGATGTCCATACATACAACAAATTCGTCAAGGAAAGCTACATAAAGAGACTTAGGAGAAAGAGGAAAGATCCCCCTACAATCAATGTTATATGACAACTTGTTGATCTTGTGTTAGGCAAAGTACTCCCAAGTATTATGATCCAGGAAGCCCTATGGTAGATGTATACATAAAAAAAACTTGGTCTAGAATGTTGTTTTTCTTCATATGAGATATGATCGATATATTATTACAATGATGAGTGTTCCATATATAGGGAACATATGGTGACCATCCATGAAAGGATGTGTCCCTTGGATAATCAATAACTATTTATTATTATCATTTACTTATTATATATAGTATTTAATAATCAATAATTATATTATTGATTATTAATCTAAGAGAATGTCTTCCCAATGTTGTCCAAACGTCAACACTCCCTCTCAACGAGGGAGACATTCTACATCATGCAAATCTTGTCTATGAAGTATACAAACTTCACCTTAGACTCATGACAATTGTCTGTCAGTCTTGGGACACGTCTCTCTCCCACTTGAACCGAGGAGAAACTCCTTCTATGACTCTCCCTCTGAGCCAATTGACTCTCTCAAGATCAGGCTCACTCTGGGTCTGCACGTAATAGCATATAACATCTTGAGTATTTATTACTCCTTGTCAAATCACTATGACTAGGACAAATACCACACCAGGATCTTTCAACACAAGTACACACTTGTGAATAAATGTCATCCTAATGCTAACTAACACGTGGAAAGCACTTCAAGCACCTCGAGTCCATATTATTCCTTGTTATGATCAAGGAAGGACTATGCCTGGGCCCATTTACCACAAGTTCATCTTTATGATAAATGTATCCTATCTCCCTTGGTCTGCATCCCAATCTAGGAGAAAGTCCACCCGATGTTGAAATAACAACATTCCCTCTTAGCTAGGGAGGTATATTTCCACATTAGTACACAACTATTATCCAGTGGTACACAACCACTGCTAGTAGCACACAACTACTATCTAGTGACACACAGACACTGCCAATGGTACACAACCATTGTAGTAGTACAAAATTATTGTCTAGAGACACATAGTCTCTGCCAATGGTGCACAACCATTGTAGTAGCAAAAGGTCTATCACACTTGGCACTCCCATGTAGAATTCTAGAGGCTACTCCCTCTAGAAACACTAGGGTCAACTCCCCATAGTGTGTGACGTCAAGGTCAACTCCCTCGACATGTCCTCATGTGCTCTCCACATGGGATGTGTCCTCATGTGCTCTCCACAAGGGACATTGGGCTATCCCTTCTCGGATAATTTTCCTCACATATCAACACACTTATCCCTTCGTGAATAAGCCCAACCCCACTTATCCCTTCTCGGATAAGTGTCCCACTTATCCCTTCTCGAATAATTGTCATCACAAATCAACTCAACTCAATTCACAGAGGAGTATGATCTAGAGAATTTTTGTCACACATGGAACTCCCATGTGGACTTCTAGAGGCTACTCCCTCTAGAAACACTAGGGTCAACTCCCCATAGTGTGTGACGTCAGGGTCAACTCCCTTGACATGTCCTCGTGTGCTCTCCACATGGGACATGTCCTCGTGTGCTCTCCATAAGGGGCATTAGGCTATCCCTTATTGGATAAGTGTCCTCATAGATCAACACACGTATCCCTTCTCAGATAAGCCCAAACCCACTTATCCCTTCTCGGATAAGTGTCCTCACGGATCAACTCAATTAAGTCATGTAGGAGTACAATCTAGAGAATGTCTCAGGAAGTTGCAAACATCAACACTCCCTCTCAACAAGGGAGCCATTCTCTTCCATGTTGTTGGCAGCAGTTCGAAGTGGGAAAGAAAGCGTGCATAAAGAAGAATGATAGTTGGAAGAGAAATCGTGGGAAAGAAACTATGCAGGAGGAAAGCAAAAACTGGCAAGAAGCACAGCACGCGCGCATGCAAGAAGGAGGTGACAGCTAGAAGGAAGCAACGAACGCATGCAGAGGAGGAAGACCTAACGATAGTAGGGTTAAGGTTTTTGTGTAAATGGATGAAGAGCCCGATATATATATATATATATATATAGATACGAAGGTATCGTAGAGGAGTTCAGAGAGGTTCGCTAAGGTTGAGCTTTACTACTGTTGTAGAGTTGAGATCATTTCTATGTAATGTTTTTTATTAGATGTACTATTTGTGTAAAGCAAGTGAGCTAAGCAGAAGAGAAAAGGTAGATCTCAAGGATTAAATCGCAGGCTGAGGATCCTGGTGCGATTTAGTTCGCCTCACAGAGATCTTACCCATCTGAGGAGAGTTGTAAGCGCGAGGCACGAGAATTGCAGAACTTCCATAAGAAGAGAGCCAAGATCCAAATCTTTATGGGCGTAGCCCAGGAGGGGGTGAACCACGGTAATACCTGTGTAATGTGACGAATGCATGCATATCTTTGTCATATGTTTAGTAGTTAAATGTTGTATGCAATGAATGAATGAGTTATTATATTGCTTGGTTAATTGTTGTGGGAATATAGCGAAAAGACACCACAGAGGTTAAAATATAAAAGAGGATAACAATAGTTCGTAATACAAATCATAATTAATGGCCCAAAATACAGATCCCATGTCTCATGCTCAATCCTAGGCTATAAACACATGATTCTTACAACCACCCATTTAAAGCTATCTCGGGTGAGACCGCGTAGTGTGCTCTATGTACTATGTTGCCTTTTGGTTTACCAGAAGGGCCAATAGTTTTTAGGCTTTGTTGGTACCCTTAAAGATATGAACCATGGGTCTATTGCACGGTGGGAGAGAGAAGCCATCTAGCTGAACCAACACATGCCAAGTATGTCACGGAAGTACTCGAACTTCGTCCTGGTTTGGTAAGAACATCAACAACATGATCATTTGTAGGAAGGTACTGAACTAGTACTTCCTCTGCACCATGTCTTGGAATAACAGTGGAATCCATCACATGTCTAAATAAATCTGCAAGGAGCTTGTGAAGCCACACTGCTTCACGGACTGCCACACTCAATGCAATGTACTCTGCTTCTGTGGTTCTCAAGGCCACAGAAGTTTGTTTCCTGCTACACCAGGAAATCATGGAAAATCCCAAACTAAAACAACACCCAGAGGTTCTCTTCTTTTCCATTGTGCTCCCTGCCCAATCAGAGTCGGTATATCCCTACAATATCATGTCAATACTGGAAGTATATCTTATACCATGTCCAACTATACCTTGCAGGTATCTCAACACATGCTTCGCAGCAATCCAGTGTGTTTGTCTCCGTTGACTCATAAACTGGCTAAGTGTACTCACTGTTGTTACACATTATTTTGGTTATCTTGGTAATCCACTGACAACATGTGTTCATGTTCCCAAAAAGAGCCTTTCTTCATGAAGAAAGTGACCAGATTTTTCTTCTAAAAATCCTATTAAGGAGGGTCGTCGCAGGCTGCACTATAGCTAGGGTGTGACGATGTCTGATCGTTTCCCTCTTCCCTAAAGTTGGGGTGCGACATCTCCACAGGTTGCTCCACAGCTAGGGTGCGACGATGTCAAGAGACTAAGAAAAGGTTAAGCTTCACAAAAGTTCTAGAAGGTGAGGTGGCATCTATATGGTTGGGATATTACTCGCTTCTCTGATTTGGAGGGATTATCTCAATCTCATTAAACCATATCTCTCTCCCTTATATAAAGAGGCATTTCTCATGGAAAAATGCTAAGGTTGATTCAAGCAAGAAAGTAAGATTATTGAAGGTTGAGTAAGGCTAAGATTGTATGGAGAATTCTACATTGGATCATTCTTGAGAGCCTCATTTCAGTGCATCAAGTCATTGTAGATATTCTTCATTCAAGATTGGAGCAAGTGTGTGTGTTGGAGCAAAGGGTCATCAGAAGGGTACCTTGCAATATCAAGGCTTTGGTTGTAATCTCCACTTTCACTTTATTATAATACAGTGATATGTTTATTTCCCATAAAACTTATCTCGTTTTATTGTATGATTCCTTGATCACATACATAGGTTCTCTTTGAGTATGCTATATTTCTTTCACTTTGGTTGGCTTGTGTTCCCTTTCAGATCCAATATCACAGGAGCACTGGAGTGAATCTAGGACGACAACAACAAGAGGAAACGATATTTAAACAATATGTTGCTCATCTCTTGTTAAATAGTAAACTCAATGATTAGAGCTTAGGGAAAGCATCATATTTTGTTATGTTTTGTTATAGATCTAAGTGGATATAGGGAGATCTGTTTATGTCTGCATTTACCGATAAGTCCCGTAACAAAATTGGTGACTCAACTGGTTCTGAGACTGTAGATCTGATATCTACTCACAATCTATCTTGACAAAGCAAAGCTCAAAGCTAAATTTCCCAAGCTACCAAGCTAACTTTATCCATGAGATCTCCTCTCATTTTATAAGCTGCAGAGGATAAGGTGAGGAGGTTAGGATGATCCCACTAAATCAGAAAAGTGAGTAAGATCCAAACCGATCGAAGGCCACCTCACCACAGAAGCTTCTCCTTCTAGAAGCATCGAGAAGATGCTTGTTTTCCCCACGTATGAAAATTGTCGCACCCCTATAACTGAGCAGAGTGTGACGACGTCGCAAGCCAAGTTTAGTGCAACATGCGACGATCTGGGATTGTCACACCCCTAGAACTGGGCAGGGTGTGACGATCCTCCTTAATACGGTTTTTACAAAGGAAAATAAAACTTTTTCTCTCAGACAAAGTTCTTCTCCCTTATTTCCTAAGGAATTCAGACCACCGATCCTTCTAAAGACAAAGGTTAGGTTTACATCATTAACGGTCATAAGGGTGACGAAAATAATGTGTAACAGAAAGCCCCCCAAAGTATGTGTTAAGTACCAAAGATTGAATACAAAATCACCACAACAGATATACAAAAACAATATGCAAAATCTCTTTTATTACTATCAAACCCTTGAGGTAGGGAAACACCATACAATGGATCCTATTATGGAAGATATTCTCTCATGTTCACTTGCATCTTCGAGGGGGCATCCTCCTATTGAACTACCACTCACAATAAAATATTTCTCTGCATGTCCCATTACATTGCTTGAACCCATTTATATAGTGCTACCATCACCTAAGAACATTCTAGAGGAGGAATCTTCTAGAAGTAGAACCTTCTAAGAAGTCCTCTTACATTTATTATATCTAACTACCCATTTATTATATCAAACTACCATAGTGGGTCTTATTTAATAATATAGTGGAACTAGTCCACCTTATATTGAATGGCCTCCACTGTTATCACTATGGGCCCTCTGGGCCTCCCCACTACCTCTCTAGCTACCTTACATTCCATACCCCTTATCAAAACATTGTCCTCAACGCTTGATGTACAACCATATACCAGGGTCTCATGGATAATTGTGGACCATATTGTTGAAGAAGATTGGATAACCAAGGTCCCATGTAGTCCAACCGCCATTGTAAGCCCGAGTCCCATGTCCAAGTGTTCATGTGAACTCTCCATGGAAGATTTTGGAACCCAATAACCAACTCAAAATGATGCTCCAAAGACTGAAACCTATCATGTGGATTCAAATAAGAAGATCCATCCACATAGTGGAAAAGGGTCATAGTAGAATCTGGAAGGAATAATACCACTGTAGAATATGCAGGATGGACACTGGTAATAATCATTGGCTCCCGATTTGTCACATTGATGCTCTCTATAGAAGGTGGATTAGAGTCATCAAATAAAATATGAAAGTGGTTGTCATCCCAGAAATGACAACTATCCATATACCAATCATCACAATCGACCTCAAAATCATACCAAGAGTATATTTCTTGAGTATATTCATCCTTGATGTCTACCATAAGAAATCTCTCCTGCATGTTATCCAATGAATATTGAATACTACGAAAACTATCATTGAGGCTGTTGTAGGAAAATCTCCCTGCGGACAGGTAGACCGCCTCTAGAGCTTGATCTTAACCCTAGACATAAAAATGCTTAACGTGGACACTGAATTCCTTTCAAATCTATCTAAACTAATACATGAGAAGGAAGGATAACAGAAGTACCTCTTAATCGATGTGTGTCCCTGCACGCTCCGAGTTGCGCTCCAATCCTTTTCTCCTCGCTGAGTTCTGCAGGCAAACAAGATATGACCACTTCCTACTCTATTGATATTAGCTTGAAAACAGATCTATCAATTAATGATAAGTTCATGCAACATCAGACACAAACTAGAAAGAAACAGGCCAAGCGTGTCATATTAATGAGAATAACGACAACAGTACTTACAATCGTAGATGCGAATGCGACAGCTTCGTCAAGTCCCCTTCATCTAACCCTTGCTCGATCGATCCACAACCTGGCTGACAGTAGCTTCACTGATCACTTCTCCTTTGGCTGACTGTGTGTTTCCTATGAGATCATAGGTTTCATGCTAGCAATTCTTCCCCTTTTCCACCATCATAGAGCTTGCTTATATAGGTTGGGAGGAGCTTAACCTCTTGAGTTATGTTTAGAACAAGTTGGGAACCACCTCCTTAGATCAGAGATCTGTTGATGAAACCAAGAATTCGAGTACAACTGCCTCCTATCTTCGAAAGATCCTTTCCTTATTCTCCTCACCGGGCTAACAACTGACCCAGATTAGAGAGCGCTCCCTCAAAAGGGGCATCAGAGCACTAGATCACTCCCAGAGAGGCTTAAGGGGAGCGCCAACGCTTCAAAAGTGGGCAGTGCTCCTGCAGAGGGGTGAGGAAGCGTTATAATGCTCCCTGAGGCCTTATAGGGGAGCGCCAATGCTCCTAAGGCTATTTCAGAGGAGCGTTCACCCTCAAAACTCTTGATTGGAAGCCCTCTTCAGGTGTTAAGAGATGTTTGACTTCAGTGAACCAATTCTCCTTCTTCAAACCAAGTATATAAGATGTTTCAAGTTCCTCCTTAGTGTCGTCATCGTGGTAGTATGATTCAACAACATTTGCGACACTTGTAACCAAATTGCGACACTTGCGAAAGTTGTAAGGAAGTTGCGACACTTACGACAATTGGGAGGAATATGCGACACTTATCCAGTTGAGCGGTTTTGATGTGTAACAGAATGCCCCCCAAAGTATGAAGTCAGAAGATGTGAACTGATGACTGAAATACTTTGTAGACGTTCAAGCAAGGGTATAGACTCGGAGAACCTGACGGAAGCTGCACACAAACATCCAACAAATATCATGACATATTTCAAAACCCAAGGCAGGCATACCTATGCTTGGGTGATCGAGACTTGTAAGGTATGGCTGCCATAATATACACTGTGGATCCATAATTGCATTGACAAAAGGGTATAGCCACCGAAGATACAATGTGGATCTATACTTTGATGATTCGGACTGATAGTAGCCACGAAAGATACACAGTGGATCTACGAGATGACAAGACATAGCCACGACCAATACAAAGTGGATCTATGTAATAGTGCATGTGTTCTTTGTCCAATAAAAAAATCCTTCGCAACCTGGGCAAAGCATATATCAAAGTGATTACTCAACCCATGGTCTTCTTACCAGTCCCAATATGGTACGAATCTGACCATGTGAATAGATGTCTTGATGTCGAACATGGTAGAAACCACTTGATTACCGATCAATGAGGTAAACCGTTAACAAGTGCGAGGGAGATCACCATTAATGTCAATGATTCCCAAGGTACCTTAGTACATTCCATCGAACGTGAATAGATGAGATGAGGTTGAACATTCATGGAATCATTCGATCAGAGGTTAATGATGTAAACCCACTATCGAATGTGAGGAGGCCTGCCATTGAGGCATGCAGGTCCCAAAGTACTAGCTTGTTTCTAAGTCTAATTCCCGGATAATGTGTTGAAGTTGATAGGAATAGACTCGTCGAGGGAGGGCCTTGATGTATCCCCCATCAGCGACACGAAACAGACATAGAGATGTAATTGGCAGATCAAATGGACATGGAATGACACGGGTTCTGAGACAAGATATTTGGGATGGTTGACTCTCGAGGCGGATACTTCCCTTGAACACTGAGGCACGACAACAAAACATGACATGGACCAAAACTATGCAGTGGATACTGTGACTTGCGTCGGGTGACCCAAAGGAGTGAAAGGAAACTCAAAGGATTGGCTCAGTGCAGAGGTTCGGCGGATTATGATATGTGCAGGTGACAAAGTGTCGTGCTCAAGGGCGACTCTAAGAAGTGCTGGATGATGTTCTCAAGAGACTGCTTGGCTTGCTCCTTTCAATTTTTCCCCCATCCAGATAGATGAGTACCTATTTTTGATTTAATGAACTCGAGGAGGATGACACATGCTCGATATAACTCACCTTAGGTAAGTTCCTCTTCCTTTGTTTAACGAACCAGAAGAAGTAAGGGATCGGTCCCGTATGGGCCTGTCGATGTGTGCTTTAACGAGTCCAAAGACAGAAAACTCAAAGGTTTTTCGGAATTATAGAGTTTGGAAAAACTCTTAAAAGAGAACTCTCTCAGTTCCTTTTTCGTACAGTAGTCCAACGAGACCAAAAAAGGGTTAAACTATCGCTCAAAGGATGCCCTTTCTGACCTTTTAACGAGTGTGAAAGGAAGCAAGATCACTCGACAATCTTTTCATATTTAGAGAGTCTGAAAAGGGGTTCAAAGAAGACTCCAGGGGGGTTCCTTTTTCGTGTGTTCGTATTCAGACAGGTTCGAAAAAGAGATAAAAGTTTACCTGGTTACATTCTCATATTGTCGAGCTCGAGAACAAACTAAGACTATGCTCATAAGTGTGACAAGGTGAATAACCGATCAAAACTGCCAAGAAACCTGCGATGCCAAAGCTACAAACCAAAGTTTAGTGAAGCCATTACATCGTTAGAGAAACCCACAAATGACCATACCTTATAAAAAATGGAATTCTATAAATAAGAATTGATTTGAAAATTCATTTACCATTTCATTTGCAAGGATTTTGGAGTAGTGGAGAATCTCATTTTGGAGCAAATCTTGTTTTTCTCGCTGTCGGAGATACGATCGATCATTTCGCTCGCCGTTTGAACCAGGTAGGTGCCCATCCCTTGCTCTTTCAATTGCATGGTTTCAAATTGATTTTCATGGCATTATTTATTTTAAAACACAAAGCCCTAAGTTGCCCCTCTTTGACCAAATCGGCCTCCTTTTAAACATTAATAAAACAAGGGAATTCTTTTGCAAAAATGTGTTTGGGAAGGGTTGTTAGGATGTCTACACTCTAGCAATCCATTAGGCAAGTCATTCTTTAGCAAAAGAGCTCATAAAAGTTCTCTCCAAAGGCCCACGCACCCCCCCAAATCGTTTTAATTATTATTTGGCAAATGTTAAAGGGTGTGGTGGTCAAAAAGAGTGATTGGTTTCTTTTAAATGACATAGGTACTTTGTTTTATGTTTTAAAATGTTTTTTGAAAATCGCCGAAATTACCAAAACGTGAGGAATAACACAATTCTTGATTTTTTGTTTTGTAGGTGTCTTCGGCAATCATGATTGAATGGAAAGAGAGGGAACATGAGATGGATGATTTAGCTGCTCTACGGAGTCCTCGTACGCGGGCCGCTTTGCGAGCCTGTGGCTTGCTCAAGTTTTTCAAATTGCAAAAAATGAAGAGAGAGATTCTACTGCTTGAGCACATGATTGGCCTTTGGGACATTGTGGAACAGGGATTCCGTATTGGTACACAACCCCTAACCATTGAGTTGGAAGATGTGTACTTTTTGACCGGCCTCTCGAAAAGAGGGGTCCCTATATCTTTCACTAGACAGAGGGCATTACCTGAGCAGGTGGACGTGTATCTGGCACGTCACTGTATTCTAGGAGCGAGGTTGGTAGGGGGCAGGATCCCTATCAAGGATATATGAGATTTGCCTCTCTGGTATATATTATTTGCTATCACAAGCGTGACCGGAAGTACTAGTCCTTATTTGGCATCGAGATCACAGGTGGCCTATGGTGTTCAGTGTTTAGAGCCAGCACTGTTCGATTGGAGTGCAGCGTTCCTACGAAATGTAAAGGAACAAATCTCACGATGTAGGACTAGTCAGAAGTAGTTCGGCTATGGCTCATTTTTGGTCTCATTCTTTATAGAGTGCATCCCTCAGATGCAGCCTCAAATAGCATTGGCAGTACGCCCAGTGGACGAACCTCGGATGGAGAGGTGGACTAGTCTGTCCCCAAGACTAGTTTCGGAGTCAGAGTTCCACTTCACTGGTGATTTCTTTGCCTGGTTGAGACGACAGTTCCTCTGGATAGAGGACTTCCCTTACGCCGATGTAGACTTCTGTGGGAGTATGGACTTGATTTTGCCCGCGGGGGAAGACTGGGATGAGTCAGGTAAGAGATTGAGCCATATCTCGTCTAGTTTTCATTTTTCAAGTTTTTGATGTATATGTATTTTATTTTTTGGGTATGTAAAAGAGTTTTAACAGATTTATTGTTTTCAACATGCAGACAAGGGAGCAGTGCACCCAATTGATATACCAGTACCAGGGCGTCGTGGAGGCGCCCCAGCTGTAGCAGATCTAGTGGCACCAGTTATGGGTCTCCGGGAGGTCGAAAGAAACCTCCAAGGCCTTACGATGGGCATCCCTCCTCTACGGAGGGGGGAAGTGCCTTTACATCTGCAACGGCACACTGTAGGGGTACCAGAAAATATCAATTCTCTGTTGAGGCGCGTAGTGCGTGCAGTGGTATGTTACTCACAACACAACGCAGCGCGGGGAGATTAGAGTCTCCCTGTGATCATGTTTTTTGTATGCTTTGTCAGGTGATGTTGTATGGGTGAACAGACCCAAGATTTTGCCCTTTTACACACTTTTTGATGTAAAGCAAACATTTCAGTCACGCCATATATATATATATATATATATATATATATATATATATATATATATATATATATATATA
>ML776870.1:2174958-2211803 GCA_009831015.1 Picea engelmannii
TGTCTTCCCGTGAGGGATTTCACCATAAGGGGACCACTTTGGAGTTCATCCATATTTACTTCTTATCAACCATGAAAAAAAAATAATGAGTCATATTTACATCAAACACTATTGGGTCCATTACCCAAAACTTTGTGCTACGGTTCTTTCTTCAAGGGTTGGCATCAATGACAACCAACCTTAATCAACAAATCTTAAATAATGAATAGGTGTCTCCATTGGTCATTGTTCTCAAGAAAGGATAAATTGGGGAATATGTGTAGATTACAGAGAACTCAACAAAGTTTCTAGGAAGGATCATTTTCCTTTACCCTTCATTGATCAAGTGCTAGATGCCTTGTCTAGTAAAATGTATTTCTACTTTCTAGACGTGTTTAGTGGGTACGATCAAATACATATCAACCTGGAGGACCATGATAAACCATCATTTAACTACACTTGGGAACCTTTGCTTATAGGGTACTCCCATTGGACTATGCAATGCACCTTATACCTTTCAAAGAGTTGTTTTGAGTATATTCTCAAATTTAATTCATCATAATGTAGAAATCTACATAGATAACTTCATTGCCTATGGAAACACATTCTAGGAAGCATTAACAAAATTGGAAAATTTCCTAAAACGTTGCCAAGAGATGAACCTATCCTTGAGTAATGAAAAATGTTTCATGCTCATGAATGCATGTATAATTTTGGGGCATCACATTTCTTCTGGTGTTATTGAGGTAGACCCAGCTAAAGTGACAATCATTCAACACCTACCAACACATCAAAAACAAAAAGATGTTAGAAGTTTCCTAGGATATGTTGGTTATTATAGAAAGTTTATAAAATATTTCAATAAATTGGAAGCTCCTTTGTTTATTCTTCTATCCAAGATTGCATATTTTTGTTGGTCATCGAAGTCTCAAAAAACATTTGACGATATAAAATAAAAATTGATGAAAACCCTTGTTTTACAAGGCCCTAAATGGAATATACCATTTCACATACATATGGATGCTTCTAATAGACCATTAGGTACAATCCTTGGACAGAAAGAATTTAAAGACCCATTTGTCATTTACTACATCAACAAAAATCTATCAAGATAGGAGCCTAATTACACAGTCACTAAAAAGGAGTTTCTTGTTGCAATAAATTTAGAAATTATGTCATTATTTACCCAATATTTGTACATATTGACCATTCAACCATCAAGTATGTAATGAACAAAACAATCTTGAATGCAAGGATCATTATATGGTTGTTGTTATTACAAGAGTTTGACTTGACTATACTTGACAAACCTAGAAAACAAAATGTTGTTGCAATTTTTTTGTCTAGATTAACAAATAATGCAAATAAAAAAGATGTTGATGACTCCTTCCCAGATGAGCACCTATTTGCAATCTCACTACAAAACCCATGTTTTTTACATATACAATTATCTGGTTGTAGGAAAATTTCCTCAACACTGTGCCTACAAAAAATGCTGCAAAATTGCTAGAAAAAGTGCCACATACACATGGACTAGAGGCTATTTATTCAAACCTAGACTAGAACAAATATTCCATCATTGCATCAAAGAAAATGGTGTACATGACATACTACATGATTACTAAGATGAACCTTGTGGGGGGAACTTTGTTGCAAAGAGGAGAACCTAAAAATTTTTCCAAGTAAAGTACTACTGGCCAACACCTCACAAGGACACAATAAATATGTATCACAAAGTGATGAGTGCCAAAGAATGGGGAAGCCTACAAAAATGAATGAGATTCCATTACAAACTAAAGTATCAATGAAAACCTTTGAAAAGTGGGGATTAGGCTTTGTGGGACCCATTTGTAAATTCTAACCTTGTATAATATCTACTGCAAACTGATATTCAGAAAAGAACAGAAAAGATACAATGGCAAATACAAACATTACACATAGATTTTTCACCTGGAAACCCAAACCGGGAAAAACCAACATATATTATATTCATACATTGTGTTACATTGTTTACAATACAATATACATATAAGAGCCAGCGGCATCCAAAACCCTAACCCAATGACCTGGATTAGTCCAAAACCCTAATTCCTTAACCAGAAATAGAAAACCATCGGCAAAAAACCATGTGCCGAAAAAACCACCTAATATCATGTGGTCCCGGAAATATGTCATCCCGGTAATATGTCGTCCATTGACCCAACACCATTGACCCACCATCCAACCAAAAGGAGCACATACTAGTTTGTATAGACTACCTGAAAAAATGAGCAAAAGTAAAGTCAATGAAAAATGCCAAAGAAGAAAAGGTAGAAAAATTTCTCTATAAAATATATTTGCAAGATTTGGAGTATTGTTGACGTTTGAATCTGTCATGACCAAAACAAAAACCTTGTGAGGACATTAGTCCCCCTTTGTTTTTAGAGAGGTGGTTCTTCTCTTTGGCTAAATGATATATCTTTGAATATCTTGGATTAGGGAGAGTGTTAAGCAGCAAACCCCAAATCTTTATTGCTTGGATTTATACGAAAATGGTTCTTCAATAACCCAATATGATCTTTATGTGTAGAAAAAGTCTGTTTACAGTAAGAAAATATTGAAGGAGGGCTTCAACATCAGAATTAAATTGTGATTAGCATCACACACAATATTCTTAATAATATATAAACACATCCATATCTTCTTCATGATAAATAGGAGAGAATGATTTGATCATCTCAAAGAATTTTAATATAGTATTGCAATTAGTAATAAAAGAGGAATTGATAGGTCAACCTCAAATATCTCACACTTAAAACTAAAAGTTACAAGATACAATTAAGAAATCAAACCCGACGCAATTCTTTGTGGAGTTTATTCATGAGAAATGTTCTTCATTAACAAAAAATTGGCAACCATGTATGTAGCTGCAAATACTCCATGATCATGATCATAAGATTGATTTTGTATCCATGGTTTTACCTTCTTCTTCCTATGATGTTTTGCCCTGCCCCTATGACAATATTGATGATTGGAACCTGTTGGGAACCTATAATCATAGGTAACTCGACTCTTCGATTGTTGATTTGGCGTTTCTCTCGTGATGACGAAGTCTGGCTTGGTTGACCCCGTTTCTCCCCTCCATTAATTTTGCTCGATCCCCCATCACCTTGCTGCATCCTTCATCCATGCTGCGCCCTCTCTCCCTTGTCCTTTTGCCCTGTTGACTACCTCTCGCCCGCCACCCATTCACGAATAAATAAACTTAGGGTAAACAAAATAACAATCAATAGGTTAATAATGTTAATAATTAAATTTAGTATAAGTAAACTTATGTTAGACTTGTTAATAATAACTTAATCATTAATTAATTAATTGATGATTAATAATTAAGTTAGTTTTTAATGACTTGGTTAGTTTGTTAGAATAAACATTAATAAAAAGTAAAAATAATATAATAATATTAGCAATAAAATATAATAAAATAAAACTAATAAATAAACATTAAAAAACACAAAACAAATTAAATATAAAAACAAAGTAAAACTTAAAACATATATAAAACCAAAATATAAAAAAACAAAACAAAACAAAACATAATAAAACAAAAAACATATAAAACAATAAAACAATAAAACAAGAAAACGTAAACTAAATAAAAAATAAAACATACAAAATTCAAAACAAAAACTAAAATGTTATCCTTAGTCTACCCGCCCTTAAACCCATTACATCAAATCCCATGTATACCTCACATCACATGAAATTGAAATCAATGAACGAGAAAATTTCCGGACCCCCCCTCACCATCCGAACTTTAACGAGAGGGGGTCCAGAATGGTAGTTTCCAAAAACCACCCCCCGGACAGGTGTCAGCCCCACAATCCAGCGGACCCCCCCCCAAAAAAAAAACTTCTTACCACCTCAGGGGGGGTCCAGAATACCACTCGTCCCGAAAAAAAACCGCCTTTGTCATTTTTTTTCCTATTTTCGCATGTTCAACATGTCTTCGTCCGAGGCCGTTTTTGGGCAAATGAAAACGAATTTTAAGAAACCGAGAGAGGTTTTTCTCCGCAACGGGATGAAGAAAAAAAAAATATCTCATTTGTTTTACAGGTGCCACAAGCAGGGATAATCGAAGCCATCTTCGAGGCCCCTTTTTCCAGATTTTCACTTTTCCATTACAGTCCTGATTTTACAGGAGCGGTTACGGCTAGATGGAGACGAATTTGGTGAAACTGAAGGAGGTTTTTGTCCAGCACATGCCCATATACAATAAAATCCTTCAGTTTTTTCCCATGTGTCAGCGTTGAAGAGAAAATGATGTCTGTTCGGACCCATTTTTCGTAGAAATTAGGCCCATCTTTCATGACAGGCAATTCCAAATTTTTTGGGATTTATGGCTATTTTTGGCCGAGGCGGTTGAAACCGACTTCTGAAAACTTATGGGGGGGTCTATCCTATTTATTCAGAGATGATTTTTAATGTAAATTTTTGTTGATCTCACGCCCAGGAAGGCTATTCCCTGTAACATTTTTCTGATTCACCAGGAATACAAAGGGACTTTTTCACAGGATTCCCGTGTGTTGACGATTGGTGAAGTTTTCTTGTTTCGTCGAATGTGATTCTAATCAGTCTTCATTATGTTTCTCTCTTTCTAATTTTCAAAATGATATTTAATGCAAAATTTATCCCTGATACTCTGTGCAATGCTTTTGAGAATCTTAATGTTTTCCTCTGATACTACAATGAAGAAATTCTTGGATGTTTTTTTGTTGTAGTTGATTATCTCGTCTATTCCTCTTTTACATCACTTTATTTCTAAAGAATCCAACGTCTGCATTAGCTTTCCCTGTGGAAATACCTTATAGACCCGTGTTCAATTTCAAACTTGTCACAGACCCCATAGCCCAATGGTCTTCTTTTGTTGTCTCAACCAGAAAACCCCAAGAACATAACCCTATTCTGCATAGCTAGCATAATATCCTCTTCCAACAAAGTTATATCAGACAGAGAGATCCCTCTCTGAGTCTTGGAGGGGTAGATCCAAGACTTGAAGTGGTTTTGATGTTGCCTCTGTGACTGCCTCCACAGCCTTCAGCAAATTACAGAGCGCTAACAGAACCCTTGATGAAACCTCTCTTCTCTTTTTAAGAAGAGATTTTCTAACTACTTGAGTAGTTAGGGTTTTCTTCCTCTCCTAAAATTCTAGGACCATTTTCTTCTTGAAAAATTCCATTTAATTAGTGTCTCATTAATTCCTCATTAATTAAAGTATATCATCTATACATACATATCTAAAATGGGTCCCTTTCCCTTTTTAATAAAATTTTTTAAATAAACTTTTATTTTCACAATTTAATTAATTTCCCATTTAAAATAGGAGGATTGTGTTTTAATTTTCTGGAAATGATAATCAAATTTGTAGCCATGTAAATATATTTTGATGCAATCTTCATCTCATTATCTTTCCAAATTGTATAAAATTTTCCCAAATCCGTCGCCCGAATCTCAAGATATGAGCTCGTGAAGTTGAGTTGTCACGCAGGCCCATTAAAAAATGCAGTTGACTGATATTTTAATTTTTGAGAATAATATATCAACATTCAGCACTTGAACCCTATCCCATCATCTTATGCATCAAAATTTATTTCCAACGGTATACATTTTGTGTGATTCTGACACTCGTAGTTCAAGTTATGGCCTCTGCAAGATCAACACTCAGCCACCATCGATCAAAATTGATGGGCTAATGTGGGCCCTTGGATGAATTTCGTGTTTCCCTTCATAAAATTCGACTTTTTGGTTTAAAATTCTAATCTGACATGCATTAGGATATTAGATTCTTCATGATATATAATACTAACTGTTTGATACACTTAGCAAGAAACATGAGAAGAGAAGAAATTATGGAGCTTGGAGGATTCGACCCTTAGAAAATTGTTGAATAAAAAAAAAAAAAATTGGAATCTTGTCATCATCTACCTCACGCCCAGTCACCGTGATGAGTCATCCAATAATATCACTCTATGTGTCTCAAATTGTGTATTTCCATGTGTCTCCAATGTTGAGTTTCCATGCGTCATGACCTTGGTCATTGCCATGTGTCATATTCTCATTCGTTGGCTTCCATGCCTTGGAATAGCTTTGAGAATTTGGTTAAGTATGGGAGATGGGAAGAGAGGGGAGGAGGGAAAATTGTGGGTATAGGAAGTCGAGTGGATAGTTTGTAGGTTGTGGGGACGAATGAGAGAGAAATTGAATATAAACTTTTCATGAATCCACGAACCCGTGGTTGTATAGATGATAAAAAATGTACTAAGTGCAGAGGAGTGGTTGGTCGGACTCACATGCAAGAGGAATGTGATACTTTGGAGCTCGGCACCCATGACAAGGTTGATGGTTGAAATGTAGATCATGGAACTTGGGGTGCAAAGTGAAGGTCACAAAAAATGGAGAATGAGGGCTCGAACCCGCAAGCCCGCAAAACTGAAAAAAAAATGGCTAAGTGTTAAAATGGACTTATGAGATAAGCAAGTGGGTGGAAATGAAGGCCTGCCAACTCGTGAACCCGATGAGGAAATGAGGGAAGAGTCCCAAAAAAAGACTAAGTGTGGAGACTAGTGGAGCATATAAAAGAAAAGTGAGGTAAAGTATGGAGAGAGAGATGTTGAGTGAAAATTCTAAGTATGGTAGAATTGTAATATGGGAGAGGAGAGGAGAACGTGATACTTAGAAATATTCTTCAAAATTGGACCTATAGACAAGATCTTGAGTAACTTAGGCATACATAAACATATTTCTGATCTGAAAAATGCGTGATGAAGCTGACACTGAGGGCTGCAGAGTGAACTTATAAAAGTTCAAAAAATGTCTTCTTTTGATGTCAAGGCTTTTATGAAGCCAAGAGAGGGAATATATAGATGACCAAATTTTGGTCAACAAGTACTAAGAGAGATTGTGATAGATCAAGGACCTCAATTTACTTCCAAACTCATTGATAATCTCATGGACATATTCAACATTTGTCGTAATAAATCAACTGATTATCACCCTCAAGAAAATGGACAAGTAGAAGTAACAAACGAAGAGACTGAGAATATTCTAAATCTTATTTATATTCACTCCACAACATTCCACCAGTCATTTCCATCATTATCCCCACCATGTATAACCTCCATACAACATGCATAATTTGGCAACAAGAAAATGAGTGTGGTTCTCAAGCATAAGACCATGCAAGTTTCCTTAGGAATTGAGCACAAAAGGATGTGTTTTCTCCTATTAAGTGCAACCCATGAAAATATGGTGAAGATAATTGTGCACCTGAGAGAAACTAAAAAAAAATATAAACTAAAATTTAGGGAACAAGGTAGAAGAGTTTACCTACCATGGATATCAGATAAACAAGGGCTACTAAAAAAAATTCAAAAAACAAATCAAACCAAGATATCCCTAAAGGCAATCTAAGGAAGAGATAAAAAAGATTTGAAGTTCCTCCCTGGAGGAGTCACCATTCCATCAATGGAAATTTTGGTATGACGAGTACTAATTTTTCCCAATTGTCATATTATGATACTAGTGATAAACAATAAAAAAATAGAAGTTTTTGTTAGAATACTGAGAAGGGGGGGGGGGTTGAATTAGTATGAGCACTTTTACCACTTTTAACCACAATATATACACTTCAACTTTATCGGCAATATATAATCAATTTATCATCTATGATTGCATTCAATATATCATGAGCATATAAACATAAGTAGCATCACATCAACAACATCACATCAAATACATAGTACACCATAATTTACGTGGAAACCCAAATAGGAGAAAACCACGAAATGATTTCTTATATATTGTCAAGAATACATTCATTGGAAGCACCAACTTCCCAATTCTTCAGCTACAATTGGAAGGAGGCTATGGCCCCCTATTTACAGGCTCCAACCTGATAGAAGCTACAACTCCATGAATTCTCTGGCTCCAACCAGAAGAAGGCTACAACCCCCTGATTACCAGGCTCCAACCTAAAGGAAGCTCCAACTTGTTGGACACACCATCCACACTGGGAGGGGGGGTGATTAAGTGTAGGGCTCTTTTTACTCCTTTACAAAAATACCTTAGTTAGCAATCACCATTTACTCATCATCCATTACTTTCATTTATAACAAGTTGTATGTAATCATATCTCAGTAGAAACATCATCAATAAACCACCATCATAAAGAATACAAGGAATACAAGATATATGTATAATTTTATTTTATATTACAAACTACAATCCTTGGGGGGGGGTTTCAGCAACAACTGAATAGAGAATCAACTCCACAAGAGCACCAAATCTCAATGCAATACTCGACCTGCAAATCTCAACACCAACTGAGAAGAGGAATCCAACCCTCAAGTACAAGACCTAGCTTGTTGATAGAAATCAATATATCAAACTGTACCGACATTCTATACCAACACAAGTGCATTACCTATGCACAACACAACCTGTCACATCAATCTCATCATCCAAATTATATCTACTCACCAAGATCAATCACCAAGACAACTCTCGAAAATATCACCAAGATAACCAACAAGATACCTCTGGAAATACATCATACTCTCCATAAACCAAATACCATAAGTTGTCGTGATTCTGTTATAGTGGTTCTGTTGCTACGTTTCTGCTTCTGTGGTTCTGTTGTCACACTTCTCCTACCATGTGTTTTCTGTCGCACTTTTTCTGTCGTGATTTTTCTGCCGCACTTTTTCTACCACGATTTTTCAACCCTCAAGTACAAGACCCAACTTGTAGATAGAAAGAAATCTCTCAAACTATACTAACACAAGTGCATTACCTATGCACCACACAACTTGTCACATCAATCTCATCATCCAAATCATATCTTCTCACCAAGATCAATCACCACGACAATTCTCAACAATATCACCAAGATAACCAACAAGATACCTCTAGAAATACACCATACTCTCCATAAACCAAATACCATAAGTTGTTGCGATTCTTTTGTCGTGATTCTACTACCGCAATTTTTATTCCACGGTTCTGTTGTTGTGATTCTTCTGCCATGCTTTTTCTGCCATGATTTTTCTACCACACTTTTTCTATCGTGATTTTTCTACTGCACTTTTTCTGCCGTGACTTTTCTGCCGCAATTTTTTTGTCTCACTTTTTCTGCCGCACTTTTTCTACTGCGAATTTTCTCTATCAATAATACCTACCCAAATAACCTTTCACAAATGGATATTCAATATGCTCAAAGAGCATACTCATCAGAAACCCTTGCTCTCTTATTTATACTTCTCCAAGTAGCTTCCTCATCTAACCAACTCTAACCAACTTCCTTCTTTCAGGGGATAACCCACTTCTAACCTCTTGTCCACTTCTAACCCACTTTCTCCATAAATAGTAACTTCTCCACATCTAATTGCAACTAATTTATTTTTAATTGTTTTCTTGTTGCAACCACTTAACCCATGACTAACCACTTTGACTTGTCAATATCTTCTAGGAGCTTCTAGAATAATTTGACTTCTTTCAGTTTGTAGGGACTTCTAGACAACACACGAGGGTTCTCCAACTTCACAAGGTCATAACTCTATATTCGTGAGGAGTTATGTGACATTCCATGTATCATCGAAAATGGCATGACGAGCACTATCCATCTAGATTAGTCTCACTTACAAATTCATGGATCTCCATTACAATATTTCACAATCATTCATTGGGTTACTTAACCACACATCTAGGATGACTCATCCACTTAATCACTTGGACTTCACAAAGCGTCTTCCCGCAAGGGATTTCACCATAAGGGGACCACTTTGGATTTCATCCATTTGGTACTTCCTATTGGCCATGACAAGACAAAAATGACCAACCTTTACATCATCCTGTCTATACATCAATCCATGACAATACATCACTATGACACCACTTGACACCTTTGAAATCAATTACATATATGACAACATAGTCCATCAATCAATACATCAATGATACTATGACAAGACATCAACTCCTTGACATCAATGACAACATAATGCAACAATATCCCCCTTTGGCATTAACGAAAATACCAACATTGATGTCAACACCAATCATTGATGGAAACATGTAGATATGGCATTTCTCTTCATCAATAGTCATCTCAATCACATCAATGTGACTATCTCTCCCCCATTGACATCAATGGAAAAAGGTAGTTCTCTCCTTGGGGTTGCTCTCCTTGCCTAAACTCTCTGTGGGGCTACTCCCCCTATCTGGATGCCTTTGAGATTCCTATAAATACTATCTCCCCTTTTAAACAAGGGATATCACTCTGATGTAATGCTAAAGGCATATTTCTCATGCTCCCTCTATGACCATCGTTCCCCTTGGAAATATGCCTTTGTGTTCTCTCTCCAAGCATCTATCTCTCTATCCTGCATCTGATGAATCTCTCCTCCTGGAATCATGGGAAGAAGAATGACTCCCCCTGTGGGTATATTTCCCCTTATCTTCTATGCAATATGAACAATATGTTGCTACTGCAATCTGCTTCTGCTTCAAATGTTACTGCTCAACCGAAACATGGATCAACTTCTCAAGAATGATCTGCTCTTCCTATGACGATCCTTGGACCTGTCCATGCATAAGACTCGTGCCATTCCATACTTTATGAAGCAAAAAGATATGTCAAGAGTGAATAGAGAATCATGAACAAAACATCAACCATGTACATCATGTGCCATAGTGTGTGCCAACCATGCACAACACTCATGTACATCAATATCATACAGTATATCATAATATATCATTAATGGAGTGTATCAACCATATGTCAATAACATGTGCCAACTGTGTACCAAGCATATATTAGGATCATCAACAAGTGCCTCTATCAATGTACCAATAACATCATCAACATTCCAACCATGTGCCTCAACCAAGTGTCATATCACACATGATATTCCTCTATCATAAACCAAGTTCCACAAACCATGTGTCAAGATATGTATCTCAACCATCAACCATCAAATAATGTACCAACCATACACCACAACAAGTGTCTAAACTATCCCATACATCATGTATCAAAGTATATGTTAAACAAGTAATACCAATGATGTAATTTAACCAAGTACCATCACCCACAATTGTCTACCCTCTACAAGTGCATCAATCATGCACCAAAATTCAACAAGATGAACCACAATCAAGATGTGTTCTCATATATGTATGCCTTACCCAATGTACCAAGTATGTGCCAATCATGCATCAACTATAGATCAAGCTATGACTCATCAATGATGTACAACATAATCACCTCATCAACTACATGTCCCAATATGTAGCTCAGCCACATGTCAAATGCATGCACCAAAAACATCCAACAAATACATCATAAGATATATCAATGGATCTCACATATGTACCAACCATGTACCATAACAAATCTGCCTCAACCACCATTCAAAACAACAAATACTAAGCATCCAATAGTATCTCTAAACATGTACCATAAGTGTGCCTCAATAGATCAATGATATATCACATCATCATGATATATCTCATAACCAAATTGCTATAACTTCACTGTCAGAACCAACATTGTTCCTCAACATAAAAATCCTCAATCCATACTCTAGAGTTAGTATGATTCATTTATGATAGGGATCAAGCATATGTTTCAACACTCAACCATATGTCATTATCATACATACATTATGCAACCATATAATCATGAAAACCTGCAACAAACCATGTCAAACCCTGAAAAATAGAGTTATATTATCAAATCATACTTTTCTCATCTACATAGCCTTCTTTACTAGGCTTTTACCACAGATATGCGGCCTGTTACACATACAACTCATGTATGTACACGATCTATCTATAGGTCAGCTTGCATATATACGTAACTTTCTCCACAGTAGCCCGCGTATGCTTATTAAAATGTCAAGGTTGAACTTGCCTCATGGTTGCCTTGTTGTTCTGGTTGTTCAGTCTTCTTCACCCACTTCTGAAGGTGTCCCAGCTTCTCAAAACTTGATCTCTGAGCTTCCATATTTTCAACATTGTCTTCATTCCTAGCTTCATGTGTTCTTCTTGTCATGCTATATTAAGCACTCCCCATGGATTGTCTTCTTGTGTTCCAGCAATCCTGGGATTTGTGGCCAAACCCACTACAGTTATAGCATCTCATGGTGTGACAATGAGTAGCAATGTGTCCCACTTGATTACATCTCCAAAACCTTAGAATGTTATGAAACCTTCCATTATTTTTCCTTGCATAATGTCTACAATCCAAAGCTTTGTGACCATATTCATTACATGAGTAGTAGTGACCATGAAAAACATTTTCATACATTTTCTTTGGTGTCCATCTTGAAGGTGTCTCTCTTCTAAATTTGTTTTGAGGTGTAAAGATGACTTCTTGATGTCTTCCTTTCTTTGTTCTTTTGAAAGTTCCCTTGCTTTGTGCAGATGGTTGACTTGCAACATTATTTCCACCTTTTGAGAATGAAGGACTTACCTCATGCTTCTTATAAGTTCTAGCTTCTTTGGCTATCTAGGATCTCATCCAAGATTGTTGAGTTGTTCATGAACTTGATGTGAGTGTTTGACTTCTCTACTTTATTTATAAGATCAACAACTTCAGCTTCCAACTTATGGCATGACTGTTTCTTTTCATTTACTCGATTCTTCAATAGTTCCTCTATTCTTTTGTCTTCTTCAATTTTGGTCTTAAGATTGACATTAAATTCAAGACTTTTTCTAAGCTCATCATCTACCTTCTTCTTTTCTTCTATTTCATTCTTTAGTATTTTGATCTCTTCTCCTTTTTCTTCTAATTGAGTCTTTTTACTTTGTTCTTGTTCTTTGAGCATTTGATTTAGTGCCATGGTATATCTTGGGTACTTTTCTAGGACTTCCTTGGTGTATTTTTCAAGATACTCAAAAGCAATTGAGTAATGTCTTATTTCACTACTAACATCATCTAACTCAGATAAAACTTTATCTTTAAGCTTCAACAAATATTCCTCTTCATCTATAGGATAACTATCATTTGATTCTACACATACTAGTTCTATATTTTCTTATTCACTTGTAGAGAAACATTCGATCATCACACTTAGAATTGTTGCAATCAGAGGATTTTGGAGAGTCTTTACCTTCATTGTTCTTGATCGAATTGTCTTCAGTGTCTTCCTTTTTTCCTTGATATGTCTTCTCTAGCTTCAGCCATAGATCCTTAGCGGAAGTACATTGTCCCATGCTTTCTTTTACAGAACTTGAGACTCCATTGAAAATGGTCTTGAGATCCAATGCATCATTCTTCTTTTCTTCCTTTTGAGCTACAAACTTTGACTTATTCTCAAGGGAAATTATCCACCGATAACTTATTTCCAAGCACTTGCTCCTTTTGCTTTCAAATACCCTTTCGTTTCTATTCTCCATGCTAAATCATTTTTCTCATCAAATATTGGAACTTCATCATCCATTTGTGTGTCCATGGATCTCCTCCAAGCTTGTTAAGGCTTATAGTGAAGTCCTTCTCTGATACCAAATGTTGGACACAGTGACCCAACTTGTAGATAGAAAAAAATCTGTCAAATTGTACCAACATTCTATACCAACACAAGTGCACTACCTATGCACCACACAATCTGTCACATCAATCTCATCATCCAAATCAGATCTACTCACCAGGATCAATCACCAAGACAACTCTCAACAATATCACAAAGATAACCAACTAGATACCTCTAGAAATACACCATACTCTTCATAAACCAAATACCATAAGTTGTTGTGATTCTGTTGTCGTGACTCTGCTTCCGTGGTTCTTCTTCCGTGATTATGCTTTCGCGGTTTTTCTACCATGATTCTTCTGCCATGATTTTTCTATCGTGAATTTTCTGTTGCGATTTGTTTGCTGCACTTTTTCTACCGCGATTTTTCTGCCGCACTTTTTTCTGCCGTGATTTTTCCTCTGCACTTTTTCTAATGCACTTTTTATGTCATAATTTTTCTATTGTGAATTTTCTCTATCAATAATACCTGCCCAAATAACCTTTCACAAATGGATATTCAATATTCTCAAAGATCATACTCATAAAAGAGCTTTTCTCTCTTATTTATAATTCTCCAAGTAACTTCCTCATCTAATCAACTCTAACCAACTTCCTTCTTTTAGGGGTTGTTGGTCCTAAAGTACACTTGACTGCTAAAGGGCAAAGCTAGGCCACCTCAAGTTTATAATGATTGGTGTTTTGATAAGTTGGTTTGTTGGTCAGCGTAAGGATAGGTTTTCAAAGATGTTAACCTAGTTGGACATGCCACACAATATAAGAGTAGGTTCTCTTTTGCCAATGGTATGGATATTAATGAACAGTTGGGGATATGAAAAGACAAACAAAAGAAACAACAACAAGCAATGCAATGAATCACTTGCTACGTGAGAATAAAGACTTAAAATAATATCTTAAGACTTAGACAAATATCTAAATGCAAATCATTCAATAGGTTGTCGAATAGTAGATCTTTCGCTAAACAATAGTTGTATAACAGGTTGCAGAATAAAAAAAAATATGTACTAAAACAATGGTTGAAAGAATAAGGAAATGTGTATTGCACACATCACAAAATTTGCATTCAAGACAAGATTAAATACATAAAGATTTGAGTAAGAGAACACAACTGCCATCAACATATATTCACTAGGTAGAGAACTTTACAATCATCTGAGTAGGTCCAACCCTTCTCCTGCCTCTATTTTTCTCCAAAAAAAACTTGACCCCTAAAACATACAAAAACTGCCTATTTATCAGAATTTCAAAGGCTCTCGTCCATCTGGGACTGAAGCTTATATCTACCACATCTGTGATTAATTTTTTTATTAACTTCACTAAACACTGGTTGGATCCACTTAATGTATACTTCGAACCTGACTTAAATAAAAAGGAGTGGTTCTTATCACACAAAAAAAACCACTGATTATGCCTTAATCTAAAATAATCTTGCAATTAAATAACTGAAAACTACTACTGACAATGAAACTGGTCAGATGCATGCACTGGAATGAACTGGGATTTGACATAAAAGGACTAGGAGATACATAACTGAGTTCTGTATTGATCACTAGCATGCGCGTTGTTTGAGGCCACTGGAGACAACTAAAAGCACTGACCATGTTTTTCCTCCACTTATCTCTTGGAGAACATAAGCAAGTTATGTTGTGCTCTTCTGAAGTTTGGACGTGTAGTTTCCCCATTCCTAGTTTGTCACCCCTTTTTAAACCTTTCAAATATATAATAAATGTGGGTGAGCCACTTCAAAATTTTGACATTCAGAGGTTTGCGATTTGCGCTGCATCTAAATCTCCCAGAGTGCTAATCTCGCGAAGTTACTAATATGTGCTTATATTAGACTAATTAAATCAAGATTAATACTTTAATCATTAAAGGATTTCGGGAGTTCGGAACTTCGGGAGACCTGTAGTGCTACGTTTGAAAACCTCTTGGAGGAAGATCTCTCGAATCTGACATGGCAGCCTGACGTCAATTGCTAACGTCTCACAGAAAGGAGGGTGACACGTGTCACTTGAAATAATGCATATGTCGACCCCAAATATACAAAAAATGGGTGCCACGTGTCTCGACTGATGACTGCCATGTGTTAGCATCGATGAGTGCTATGTGTCATGATAGGAGAGTGCCACGCATCAAAAACTGATGGACACTACATGTCTCTGACACTTCGACATTTGGGACTCCGTGCTTGTCTTGATGTAAAACCTCCTGGATGAATTAACTCATGAAGTGGCATGGCAGTGAGGGCCCACTACGACACTTCGGGGCTCCAATAATTCGACGTCTAGACACTTCAGAAGATTTGAACGAATGGCGAGTTCAGACGCCCAAACGTCGAAGTTGCGGAGTCAATCATGTTAAACCTCACGTGAGTTTGAGGCTCTGAATGTGCGAGAACTGTTGATCTACATCAATTGTTGGATCTCCACCATTGAATATTTGACCTGTCTATTTGGCTTAAATTCTAAGCCCGAAATGGACTACTTTGATTTGCTACCTTTTTCTGCGGAATCTTACTGAGCTTACAAATAACTTGTTGGACCTGGATGTCCCCTGCGCACACAAAATACTTGGTGGATTTGCTGCATGCTCAATTAGTGGAAAATATGATGAAAAGTATTTCAAACTCAAACCAAAACATGAAATCACCCTTCAAGAAAGCGAAAAATATGGTGCAAAATAAGTAAAGACGAGCAAATCCCATGAAGTTGAGTGATTAAATAATGGAGAATAAGCTCAAAAAGCAACCACAAAACTCAGAATCAATGGATGCATAGGGTAAAGGAGGGAAAAGGGAATTGGTGCAAACCTAGGTTACAACACAGTAGATGTTGGTCCTAAAGTCTACACCTGACTGCTAAAGGGAAGAGCTAGGCCACCTCAAGTTTATAATGATTGGTTTTTTGATAAGTTGGTTTGTTGGTCATCGTAAGGATAGGTTTTCAAAGATGGTAACCTAGTTGGATAGGCCGCACAGTATAAGAGTAGGTTCTGTTTTGCCAATGGTATGGATATCAATGAACAGTTGGGGATATGAAAAGACAAACACAAGAAACAACAAAAAGCAATGCAATGAATCACTTGCTATGTGAGAATAAAGACTTAAAATAATATCTTAAGACTTAGACAAATATCTAAATGCAAATCATTCAATAGGCTACCGAATAATAGATATTTCACTAAACAATAGTTGTATAACAGGTTGCAGAATTGGTAAAAAGATGTATTACAATAATGGCTGAAAGAATAAGGAAATGTACATTGCACACATCACAAAATTTGCATTCAAGAAAAGATTAAACACACAAATATTTGAGTAAGAGAACACCACTGTCATCAACATATATTCACTAGGTAGAGAAATTTACAGTTATTTGAGCAGTTCCAACCCTTTTGATGCCTCTATTTTCTCCAAAAAAAACTCGACCCCTAAAACATACAAAAACTGCCTATTTATCAGAGTTGCAAAGGTTCTCGTCCATCTGGGAATGAGGCTTAAATATACCACATATGTCGTTAACAATTTATTAACTTCACTAAACACTGGCTGGAGTCACTTAATGTATACTTCGAGCCTGACTTAAATAAAAGAAGTGGTTCTTATCACACAAAAAGGACCACTGATTATGCCTTAATATAAAAAAATCCCGCAATTAAATAACTGAAAATTGCTACTGACAATGAAACTGGACCTATGCATGCACTGGAATGAACTAGGATTTGACATAAAGGACTAGGAGAGACAGAACTGAGTTCTACATTGAGAACTAGCATGCACGTTGTTTGAGGCCACTGGAGACAACTGAAAGTACTAGCCATGTTCTCCCCCCACTTATCTCTTGGAGAACATAAGCAAGTTATGTTGCGCTTTTTTGGAGTTTGGACGTGTAGTTTCCCCATTCCTGGTTTGGCACCCCTTTTTAAACCTTTCAAATGTGTAATAAAGGTGGATGATCCACTTTGGAATTTCGATGTTCGTAGGTTTGCGATTTGCGCTACATCTAAATATTCGAGAGTGCTAATCTCTCGAAGTTACTAATCTGTGCTTATATTAGACTAATCAACCTGAGATTAATACTTTAATCATTAAAGGATTTCGAAAGTTTGAAACTTTGGGAGACCTGTAGTGCCGCGTTTGAAAACCTCCTGAAGGAAGATCTTCCGAATCCGACGTGGCAGCCTGACATCAATTGCTGACGTGTCACAGAAAGGAGGGTGACACATGTCACTTGAAATAATGCATATGTCGACCCCAAATGTGCCAAAAATGGGTGTTATGTGTCTCGACTGACGACTTCCACATGTCAACACTGATGAGTGATACGTGTCATGATAGGAGAGTGTCACACGTCAAAAAATGATGGATGACGTGTTTCCAACACTTCGGCATTTCGGGACTCTGTGCTTGTCTTGAAGTAAAATCTCATGGATAAATTAACTCGCAAAGTGGCATGGCAGTGAGGGCCCATTCCGACACTTCGGGGCTCCGATATTTCAACATGTGGACACTTTAGAATATTTGAACCAATGGCAAGTTCAGATGCCGGAACGCCGAAGTCGTGGAGTCAATCTTGTTAAACCCCGCATGAGTTTGAGGCTCTGAATGCGTGAGAACCATTGATCTGCATCGACTGTTGGATCTCCACCATTGAAGATTTGACCTATCTGTTTGGCTTAAATTCTAAGCCCAAAATGGTCTGCTTTGATTTGCTACCATTTTCTACGGAAGCTCACTGAGCTTACAAAGGACTTGTTAGACCTGGATGTCCCTTGCGCACACAAATGACTTGGTGGATCTGTTGCATGCTCAATTAGTGGCAAATATGATGACAAGTATTTCAAACTCAAACCAAAACATGAAATCACCATTCAAGAAAGCGAAAAAGATGGTGCAAAATAAGTAAAAACGAGCACGGAGCTTCAATGACCCTTACTTTGCACAGGACATAAGATCTACGCAGCTCACTAGATCCTTCTTCCTTGCACTTAGCACAAAACCACAACAACTTGCACTTAGCATTCCGATCTCCTTACAATCATGCATAGAGCACTTTGCGATACACATCCGATCACACAGATCCATCTACTAGCACTAAGCCTTTAGCTATACATTTGCACTAAGTTGTCCCCCCTACTTACATTGCCTAAGTATCTATTTATAGATTACAAAATGGGCCTAAACGTGGGTAAACCCACGGGCCAAAATCCCTTTCCCTTTACATCAATCCAAAAACCCTAAAAGGTACCTAAAAATAGGTCTTTCTTGCTTCGTGTTGCGCTCCGTCTTTGGCAAGCTATCATAGTCCCAAAATGGTCAAATATGACCGAGTATACTTCAAAACTTGGTCAAAGGCCAACAAGCCCCCAACACTCACCTGTGACTCGTCCCGAGTCACTCAGGTCTATTCAATTCTGTCTCGAATGCCTCGATCTTGGCTCGAGCTGCTTCGACCTGCTGTAGTGTGAAAACATCTTGCTCAGTAAGTTCCTGGATCAATGTGTCATTGAGCGGTCCTTCCAGGTGTTATTCTACAGTGATGACAACTTGTTCGAGTTCAACTTCCTGGTTTTCAAGTTCAATGAATAGTTGGCATGTCTTTTATTGGATTGGTTGAAGCTGTTGGGAGACTTCCATCACTTTACTTTACAGCGCATGTACCTGTTGCTGGGTTGTGTGTTGTTCTGTGAACCTCTCGGGAGGAGGGTTTTGGTGGTGTCATCTTTCTTTTCATGGAGGGATCATCCTGCTCTCTTGGTGGAGTCACTTCGCCTCTGTTTTGCTCCACTTCTGTACCACCTAGCTCGTCACCATCACCTCCCTGTGTAGGTGAGATCAAAGTAGTCTTTGTGGATGTGCTAGGGACATCTTCAACTTTGTCATCCTTCTTAGTCCTACTTGGCCCAGGTGTATCCGACATAGCTTCAGATATTTCCTCATCAAACATATCTGCGGGGTCTGCTGCAACAAGTAGGTCTGCTGACCATTCCTTGGTGATCTCCTCCAAGTCATCCTCTGTCAACTTGTAGTAGGATTGGAGATATTGTTTATGTTCATCACTGCGTGCTGTAATGTAGATGAAGTGGCGATCCACGCTAAACTTCATCAAAGGTCTAAACCTATGAAGTGCATTCGGGGTGATTCGTGGTGTAGACTAAATTGTAGTTTTCAGTTGGTTGAAGTAGGTGTGGAAGACATCATTAGACTACCACTGCTTGTTCATGTCACTGGAGTATGACAACGTACAGAACTTCATGGCTAGTGGTTTGAAAGGTTCGATCTCCAGGAAAGTGGCTCCCTTTGGCAGCTCCCAAGTGATGAAAGCGATGAGTATGAGTAGCCAACTAAAGTGGAATTCATACCCTTGGTCTTGCGCTCCTCTGCAATCCATCTCTAATTGGTTGACGAGATACTGTGCCCAATTCTTCTGTAGTCCCTCGGCGCACTTCCCTGCGAGGTCAACTACGAAGCCAGTCACATGTGTCAGTCTATTCTTAAAAACTAATTTGCCCGCTATCAACTGACATGAAAGGCGCACTACGCCGCTATGAATGGAGGCTACCTTGTAGCCTCGCATTCCCTTCTCTACATCACCATAATTTTCCTTTATCCGCTATGCTAGTGCTCAGTCGGAGGTCTTGCCTAGGTAAAAGTCCTGTGGGTCAGGGCCTTGCATGCTGAGTCCTGTGATCCGATTGATCAGAGTTGGATCCATAGTAATGCGATGGTCTAACCATAAATATTCGTCGTGGTAGCAAGACAACAACAACCTGATACATGCATTGACTTCCTGGTGTCTACCGAAGTGAGGGATCTTCATTACGTTGAGTAGTGTGGACTACGCGAGGCTATAGGTCCAAGACCGCGGGACAATATTAGGATTACGGCCTTTGGTCTTATTTATTTATTTATGCGGAACCAAAATGTTGTAGGTTTTGCGATCTCCAAGGTTAAAATCACTGAATTTTAGTGCTACGAGCTTATCCTGATTAGCACGTACTGCACGCAATCCTTTCGGAAGATATGTGGTGATCAAGTTGTACTCAAATTCTCTAGGTACACTATCATGGTTAATCTTTCCGCTCAAAGGTGGGATGTAAACCGACAAAATGCGCAGGATCAACTTGGCATTTGCAATATCATATCTGTGCTTTGTTCTTGTCTCGGTCGTGGTTTTGGAAGGTCCTGCACCATGAGTAGTGGAGGCAGAAGCTTGGAATCCTCCTGATGACGATGCTTTCATACCTGCAGACATCCTTCTCTTTGACATGACTCTCTCAGACATTAGGTCAGTCAAAACTTATTCAACTACTTTCTCAACAATGTTGATCTCGTCTGACATACAAGCTTGGGTCCACTAGCTCAGGTGTGAAAATGACGCCTGAGATTACGATGAACAGTAAGGAAACAAGTCAATGATTGCAGGGTGAAGTAGTCTCAAGGTTTGAGCTCAAATTCTCACTTAGAAAAAAGTATTCTAGGTGTGTGGCGCGACAGACTAAGTAGGGAAACTTAGCAATGGTCTTCTTCCAATGGATATGGGGCATGCATTAACTCTGTTCTATCCATTCTGGTGTTGTTCAATGGTCTAGTGGGAACCCATAATTACTTTTCAACCCGTTCAGGGTGAAAGTCGAACAGGTATATCGGTCCAACGACTATATTACTGCGCCATGGCGAAGTTCCAGATGTCGTTGTTCTGATATCTCGGCGAAGCTCAATTCTTGTGATGTTTCCTTCTATGAAGTTCCTTCTGGACTCGTCTGTAGCTTTCCGATTTCGGCCCTCTTCTTAATTAGCTTCCTACCCTTTTTCCCAGTGAGCATAGTCTCGGTCACCCTCTTTCCATTATGAATCTTATCTTCTCTTGACATAGTCACTTCGCGCTGCCTAGGATCTTTCCTTAGATCCAAGGGTAATACTCCTTCCAGGGATGATTTTAGGGGATAAATTTCACTCACGGGCTAATTTTCCATGGTTTTTCCAAAAAAGAGATTCGTTATTTTAAAAATGATTCACCCAAATTCTAAAGGATAAAATTATTTTACCTTAAAGATCACCACAATTTTATAAAAACTATATAAAATCCTTAGAAATTTGAATATTTTTATAAAAATATCGCCTAACATTTATAGTTGTCATATGAAGGATTAGTAAGATTCGCCAAGGTTTTTACATTTTAAAATAAATTTCCATCCTTAAAATCATCCCTGACTCCTTCATCATATGGGTTAGATATTTCGGTCTTCTTTGGTTCCTCTAATTCTCTTATAGCTTCGACATCCAGGTTCCTGGTGTTTAACAATGGAGATATGTTCTCTTGTTCCTCCATCAAGTAGGCAATCCTTCTAGTCATAAATTCCATGAGTTCTTGCTTCTTCTGTTCTAGGGCTTCCTTTTCTTCTTTCCTCCGGATCTGGTCTTTTTCAATCCAGATATTTCCTAGCAAAGATGGAAATAGGGAACGATGCTCAATAAATCTAATGACTTCGAACTCTTCCTTTGTCGAAGTTCCATGGGTATTCATAGTTATCTGGGTAATTCTGCCACATAGGGTTACCATTTGTCCTTTAAATAATCCGATGGTTCCTAGTGAAGGGATCAGAGAAAGCCTTCCTAGGGTTTCCCAAGTTCTTTCTGTCATAATATTCATCGGTGTTCCCTCATCCAGGGCATAGTCAATGTCGAAGTCTCCTATTCTTACTTTGATTTTCTCCTTTTCTTTGAAGATTTCTAACAAACTGACATCCTTATGATCATCTAGGGTTTCTTTTATTTTCAGTAACATGATCTCTGATTCTTTTTGGGGTTCTTCCATAATTTTAGTCTCTTGATCTCCTTCAGAGTTTGCTTGTTTGATATTTAGTTTTTCAAGTCTAGCCATCATTCTAGGGCAATCCAATACTTCATGGTCCATAGCTTTACAACAGAGGTAGCTAAGGTTTCTCCCAGGGCATTCCTTAACAAGATGGCCTGGTCTTCTACAATTGTAACAAAGAGTTAATCCTCTCTTTCTCTTCAATGATCCCCAACTCTTCTTGTACTGCGTGCTAGGATCATAATGGCTGGCCTGCAAAAATTTCTTTCTAGGATCCTGCATCCACTTGTTAGTCCAGACATTATTTCTATGCATAGGTATAACATATATATCATTATACTTATTATATATATTCATATCAAACTTTATTTCATCTATTAATGCCCTAGTTTTTAAGCTAGGACAAAATCTATCAAACATACCTAGATCCATGTTCTAGAAACAAAAACAAATTCACTTATCTACAGAGCACAAAGCTTCCAGATCTAAGAACTTTTGACTATTATTACCTTTATTAGAGCACAGAGCTTACAAATCTTACCTCTTTTCTACAGATCTGACTTCTTTCTTTCAGAAATTTCCACTTTTAATTTTCTTAGAGCACAGAGCGTTCAGATCTCACTTCTTTTCTTTGGATCTGATATTCCTTTCTTAATATCTAACCTTATTCCTGGCACAAAAAAGTTGCGCACTAGGGAAACAGATCTACGCACAGAGATTTATTTTGCACAACATTTCTTTTTCCTCAGTTCCCAACAATCACAGTTTCAAGTCACGACAACGAAAGCATTTGTTGGCACAGGGGAAGACCCAGGGTTCAATGCTCAAGAGCACACCAACAAAACCCTAACTACTGGCCCTTTTGGAAACACCTGTGAAGTAGATGAAGTCTCACCCGAGGTAGAGGCAGGGGTGGTTTCATGACTCAATTGTCTGAAACCTTAGCTGGGACACCAATATATGATTATATCTATTACAAGGCACTTAACATAGATCATTCATCTATATTTAACCCTTATGGTACTTTGCAGATGGCACATATCATTTCAATGAATACTTAGATTAAATATGATTGAGTACTTAGCCACAAAACATAGATTAGATTCAACAGATCAAGCACTAAACATATTATATATCATATCTATCATTCATTCTTATATTGTAAGAATAGGGCATAACTAGATCTACTTAATCACAACAAGAACTTATCCAAAAGGAAACAACACTTAGGTCAAAGCAAAGAGCACATTACACAGAGTTACCGTGGTTCACCCCCACCTTGGGGCTACATACACAAAGTTTTCTTCTTTATATTATCTTGGTCAAGCAGTTACAACATGGAGCTTCAATGACCCTTACTTCGCACAGGACAGAAGATCTGCGCAGCTCACTAGATCCTTCTTTCTTGCACTCAACACAAAACCACAACAACTTACACTTAGCATTCTGATCTCCTTACAATCATGCACAGATCACTTTCTGATACATATCCGATCACACAGATCCAACTACTAGCATTAAGCCTTTAGCTATACATTTTCACTAAGCTATCCCCCCTACTTACATTACCTAAGTATCTATTTATAGATTACAAAATGGGCCTAAACGTGGGTAAACCCACGAGCCGACATCCCTTTCCATTTACATCAATCCCAAAACCCTAAAAGGTACCTAAAAATAGGTCTTTCTTGCTTCACGTTGCGCTCTGTCTTTGGCAAGATGTCGCAATTCCAAAATGGTCAAATATGACCAAGTATACTTCAAAACTTGGTTAAGGGCCAATAGACGATGTGTCTTCAACACTTCGGAATTTCGGGACTCTGTGCTTGTCTTGAAGTAAAACCTCATGGATGAATTAACTCGCGAAGTGGTGTGGCAGTGAGGGCCCACTCCGACACTTCGGGGCTCCGATACTTCAACATATGGACACTTTAGAATATTTGAACCAATGGCAAGTTCATACGCTCGAACATCGAAGTCGTGGAGTCAATCTTGTTAAACCCCACGTGAGTTTGAGGTTTCGAATACGTGAGAACCGTTGATCTGCATCGACTGTTGGATCTCCACCATTGAATATTTTACCTATCTGTTTGGCTTAAATTCTAAGCCCAAAATGGACTACTTTGATTTGCTACCATTTTCTACGGAAGCTCATTGAGCTTACAAAGGACTTATTGGACCTGGATGTCCCCTGCGCACACAAATGACTTGGTGGATTTGTTGCATGCTCAATTAGTGGAAAATATGATGACAAGTATTTCAAATTCAAACCAGAACATGAAATCGCCGTTCAAGAAAGCGAAAAAGATGGTGAAAAATAAGTAAAAATGAGCAGGGGCCATGAATCTGAGTGATTAAATAATGGAGAATAAGCTAAGCAAGAAACCAAAAAACTCAGAATCAATGGATGCATAGGGTAAAGGAGGGAAAAGGGCAGGGGTGCAAACCTAGGTTACAAAATTGACTCCAACCGGGGATAACACTTCCCTGTGAGGTGCTAAGGACAGTAGACCAAGTGCCTTGCCTTTTAGAACCTTTCTCCTACTGGTTGTAACTTACCTCTGTTTCTTTTTATCGGGCATGTATCTCTTCCATTGTTTCCCAACCATGCATCTATGAAGTTCAAAACAACAACTACACCCTAGTGCCTTTGTTAGGCTATGGATTCTTTATTCAACCTGAAACTTACAACTGCAGCTACACCCAGTGTCTTTGTTGGGATATTGAGTCTTTATTCACACACAACTAACTAATCAAATGCAATAAATAAAAGGAAATCATCTATGGTACAAGAGGGACCTTCTCTCATCCTTAAACAAAAACTTGTTTCAGGAAGCACCCATTTACGGGGCCTTCGAAGATCTCTGCATCATCTATATTGTGCAAGATACATGTGTTATTGTCTAGAATCTCAACCAACTTAAAAGGGCCAAACTAGAGGTTATCGAACTTACCATTCTTAGACTTGTCATCCCTTCTGGCATACCACCTCAAAACCAGGTCACCTTCTTGAAAGATCTCTTTCTTGGTTTTCTTGTCAAAGGATGATTTGATCTTGTTTTGGTATGCTTTTCTGATCCAGTGCTTCTCTCTTTTGTTAAAAATACATAATCTATAATATTCTCCTTTGGATGTCATTTGGCTCCTCAATCTCTTCCTGTAAAAATTTTAGGATTGGTATACCAAGCTGGGTGGGAAAGACAACACCTACACCATAGACAAGCTAAAATGGAGAGGTTCCCAAACACTTCTTGGTGCTGATTATGTTGGCCCACAAAGCATATTTAAGTTTAGAGTCACATGATTTCTTGTTTTCGGCCAACAACTTCTTGATAATCATGATGAGAGTTTTGTTTGATGACTCTGCTAGACCATTCCCCTGAGGGTAATAGGGTGTGGAATGTGTCAAGGAAATGTTATGAATGCCACATAAGTCAATCATGGCTTTGGACTTGAATGATTTGGCATTATCTATTATAATCTTGCTAGGGTAGCCGAATATGGCAAAAATATTGGTTTCTAGGAAATTCATGATCACCTTGTCAGTGACATTCCTGGTGGGCACAACCTTGATCCACTTGGTGAAATAGTTGGTGGCAGTGAGATTCCACTTATGCTACCCACTGGAGGGTCGATTTATCTCACCTATGAATTCTAACCCCCATTACTTAAATGGACCACTGGCAATGATAGGTTTTAGGGGTAGTGATAGTAAATTATGCTTTCCTGCAAATTTTTGACATTCATTGCAGGCCCTAACAATAGTAAATACATCATAGAAAAGGTGGGCCAGTAGTACCCTGCCCTTAGGATATTGAGAGCTCAGGCCTTCCAATGCTGGTGTCCCCCACATACTCCTCTATGCATTTCTATTGTGACTTGTTTGGCTTCATTTTCATCAAGGTATTTTAATAGGATGCCAATAGGATCCCTCCAATACAAGTTCTAGTTTGAAATGAAGAATTTAATAGCCTTCAATTTGAGAGACCTGGAATTTTTCTTCTTCACATATGGTGGACATTCAAGATGCTGTAGAAAATAAATGATGTTTCTATACCAAGGTGAAGAGGAGTAATTTTCAAATACCTGCATGCTGTCTTGTCCAGGCTGTATGATGGGTGCATCTGATTGGGTGAAGATTTGATGTAATTCAAGCACCTTACAGTTTGATTCTGATAAAAACTTGGAAATTCCTTGTCCCTTGATCAACTTGGTGGGTTTTATGTGCAAGTCATACTCCAATAGTTTGACAATCCACTTCCCTCTTTTCCCTTCACTGTCTGGCTGGACCAGAATCTCTTTGACAATGCTTCTAGGAACAAAGGCTGTTATGCTAGACTGTAAAACATATACCCTGAAGGCCTTGAGTGATTTGACCAGCGCATAAGCCTACTTTTCTAATATATCATACTTCAACATAGAATCTCGAAGAGCTTTGCTAAAAAAGGCTATGGGATATTCATGCCCTTCTCCATTTTTCTACAACATTAAAACAACAATGGTCTCCTTGGAAGCAAAAGAGAAGATGAAGAAATATTTGGCATATTCAGGGCTGACTAATATAGGGGCTTCAGCTAGAGCCTGCTTGATCCTTTGGAATGTTGACTTTTCCTCTAGTGACCATTTTATCACAACATCTTTCTTCAACATGTTGGTGATAGGCTTCAGGATTTCAGTGAAATTTGGCACAAAGCGCCTTAGAAATTTATCTTGCCAATGAAAGATTGGATAGCCTTTTTATTTATGGGGATTTCGATCTATTGAATGGCATAAACTCACTTCTGATTGATTTTCATACCTCCTGATGATAATATGTGGCCCAGGAGCTTTCCTTCTGACATGGAAAAGTGGGACTTCCTAGGATTCAAAGATATTCTGTATCTCCTGCATTTCCGGAAAACCTGCTCCAGATGCTGCAAATGTTCATCATCAGACTTGGAGAAAATGGTGGTGTCATCCAAATATATAACCATAAATTTGTATTCCCCCCCCCACAAAAGCTATGTCCATGGCCCTCTGAAAGGTGGCCCCTATGTTCATTAGCCCAAAATGCATCTGTTCATACATGAATGTTCCCCATGGGGTGGTGAATGTTGTTTTTTCTTTGTCCTCTTCACACACCACTATCTGGTTATAACCCAAGTATCCATCTAACAAGGAAATTATGTGGGCACCTACCACCCTTTGTAAAATATGATCCATCTTGGGGAGGGGGTAATTGTCCTTTAGAGAACACTTGTTGAGATTTCAAAAATCAACACACAAGCGTATCTCCCCATTTTTCTTCCTCACAGGTACCAAGTTAGCCACCCAATTTGAGTACCTCAATGGTACAATAATCCTTTCATCCAACATATGTTTCAGTTCTTTCTCGATTATGGATATCAGCATGGGATTAAATTGTCGAATCTTCTGTCTGAATGGCTTGGAGCCAACCTTGAAAGGGATCTTGTGCTGGATGATGTTAGTGTCAAATGTCTTTAAATCCTCACACGACCATGCAAAAGTATTAGAATTTTTTTTGATGAGACTGACATGCCTGTCCCTTTGTTCCATAGCTAATGCTTTAGACAACTTGATGATTTTGGGATTCTTAGGGATCCCAATATTTCAATCTATTATCTCTTCTTATTGATTATTCATGGAAGATTCTCTGGAAACATCATTACTATCAAACAACCTTTCCAGTGGCACTAGTCCTCTTGAAATGTGATTGGTTTTCAGATCCAAAATATAATGGCCAACTACTATCTTTAGCAAAGGATATGTTTGTTGATTTTCTAATTCATTATTTTCACCTTCTTGAATTTCTTGGTCGATTGAGATATTGGAGAATTCATCAATGGTGTGTAGAAATCTCTACAACTCTAGATCATCACTAAAGACTTGCTAGTGATTTATGTTGTCTGGTATGGTTGTTCTATGTCTGATTTCCACCTGAAATTTAATATTTGGACCAATGGGAGGTCTAAAAGTGCTGGCAGATAAGGCTAGAGAATCTACCTTCTGATTCTCCTCTCTGGGAATGAAGGATATGTTAAATGCTAGAAACAAATTGTTGATCAGGTCCCATACCTCATTTATGTATTCTTCTTGGGCCTGGGAGTGTGAGAGTCAGATCGATGCATGGAGACAGTCATTTTTGGGTAATTCGACGCCATGAATTCAGTGGTGCTGTTTGTTTTCTGATATGAGCATTATTTTTGCAGCTTGATTTCAGAATGAGGTATGCTTATGTATTTTTCCAAATTATTTTGTTGAGTTAATGAAAGAGCCTACCCATTTGAGAGCAGGACCTGGAGACGTAGTCCACCAGGGACGAACTCCATTATCAAGTTTTTGTGTTCAGATCTTATGTTTATGTCTCTTCATTTTTTAGTTTTTCCTTATTTAATGGTGCACTTTAATTTATGCTCATTTAATGTAATTATTTATAAGTCACGATGAAAAGATCCTGTATCAATGCCTCAACAAGATACCAAAGGAAATGCCGTCAACATGTAACCAAGATGTAACTCAAACAAGGTGCCTCAAGCTTGTGCCAACATCCCTAAACTATGTACCAAAAGATACCATCAAACATCTGCCATATCACTCATATACAATAAAACAAACGATATGCCAAGTATCCAAGATGTGCCTCTGACAATGCATCATACCATCACCAAGATGTATCATGCACAATCACTACCATGACATGCCTCAAGCATATATCATAATAACATAAGAGTAAGTCTCAAAACTAACATATAAGCATACCTCTAATCCTGTAGACACCTTGTTGTATTAGATGACAAATGAGTAAACCAACTTGGGCATCAACAACTTGGTACAAGCATCAATTATCAACCTTTCACAAGCCTTTTCACAGATCCATGGCTTTCTCTTCTATTGCACACGGATATCTGCACTTTCCTCCACTACAACCCACATACATATGTGCCCTATTGACCTGTAACATGTGGATATCTCATAAACTAGGGTTACTCACATTTGTTGCAACTCTAAGACATTCACCTTCAACCTTCATTCGCAACCTCAGATTCAACCTCAGATTTTCCAATGACAAGTTAAACCATATCACTTATTCATTTAAAGATACAATAGAATGTGTGTGTGAATGTACTTATGAGAGATTTCTTGAGGTGTATTTATACTTTTTCTTAGTAACCTCTCTCCTTATTTTAGGGGCTTCTTGTTACAACCACTTTACCCTTTCACTAATGACTTGTAACCAAATAGGGGATTCTTAACCATTCTTCATGGCTTCCAACTTCATGAGAGCATATCTCCCTAACTGTGAGGAACCGAGTGGCATACCACCTATCACCGGAAATGGCATGATGAGTACTATCCATCTATGAATTTATTAGCTGAATTTGCATGATCTTTCATGTATGTATTCCTCGATCAACTTTGGGTTCCACAACCACACCTATGGGGATTCTTGTAGACTTCTTCAAATGCACCCATCACACCTGTTGACATCAACTCTTGTTGAAATCAATGAAAACCAACTCACCATCAATATAGATCACAACTCTGGGGTATCTCGAACACTCCAAGGGTTGACATCAATGAAAGCCAACTATCCAAACCAACTTTCCAACAATTTTACTTTATCAAGTAGAGAAATCAATAGATAATCTAAATTAGGCTTTTGGAGAAACGGGAATAAAGGAAATTCTAAAGTGCTCATGTTGAAGAGTATTCCAAGCATGATTAAGATGGAGGAATAATATGAGGAGGAAGATAAATCCAAGTTAACATGCACATAAGAAAATAAAAATGCTTGCATTACAGTACAACAACAAAATCATAGATCCAACTCTCTTAAATGAGATAACAACCCTTCTAATCTATTTAATGATTTGATTATAAAAAAATACATGAAAAGAAACATCAAATCAATACAATAAATAATGGTGGGGGAGGGGATGTATGAGAATCATTCCATTACAAGAAGAAAATATTACATCAATAGATCCATTCTTTTTAATGATGAAACGTCTTCAAATCCATTCTCCTTTGGGTTCATTTCTCTTATGCTCTCTTTAGTCCAAACTATTGTAATGATGTCCAATAATCTTCCCCAATGAAAATAGAAGAAAGGATGTAAGTGGTGCTATCGTTTTAGTGAGAAGGAACGATAGTAACTATGTCATAAGTTAAAAATATTCTTGATTGTCCAAATATCCTTAATCAAATATGAAGGAGGGCATTGTATAGGATCAAGGTTCCTGCTAATTAGGTTTTACATCAATTATAGGTACAATTACCTAATTTCAATTATGTACAAGTTAATTTAGGATGAATAAGGATGGTTGCAACTCTACTCGACAACTTGCGTTGTTACTCCTTGTTATAGTTGACAGTGTTGCAATTCATTGCAACTCCTATGCTACAACTCCATGCTACAGGATTTGTGTTGCAACTCCACGCTACATGATTGGTGTTGCAACTCACTGCAACTCCTATGCTACAACTCCATGCTACATGATTTGTGTTGGATTTTTTATACTGCTACTCAATATGTTGATTCCAAATTCATTCCATGTAGCTCATGAATATTGAGTGCAAAGTGGAAATCATTGATGAAGGAAGAGGAAACGAAATTGAATTGGAAAACAGTTGGGTAACAAACAATCATGACTTTCATCTTCCTAGTGGGAAGGGAAACAAATCAACTGAAATAAAATACATAAAAAGAGGAGGAAGAAGTATGTTGGGGTTCATTCGAGCTAGAAGAAAGGAAGGCTTCTCTCAGGTCAATTTGAAGTGACTGAGATAGCCACCAAGAATGAGATTGAGAAAAGACAGTGTAATATGCAAAAGAAAAACACAGTAAATCAGTTCTAGTTTGGTGAGAAAAGATGTATTTCTTGATTAAATTGTAATGAGGGGCATTCTGAAATCAATAATAAAAGCAAGGATTCACATCATGTTTGTGTTCTTGTGGTTGTAATTAAATTCTTCTATTTCAGTCTTAACAAAAATAAATGAATTCTCTATTGCGTGTTCGAATATGAGTTCCGTTGTGCATTTTGAAAGAAAATAATAGTCATGTAGGTGTTAGAATTTCTATAGGTTTGTGAGTTGCATAAGGATGAAAATACAATTTTCAATTCTTGGAAACTATATTCTCTCCAAGTACATCCTTCTTTTCCCAAGAGACTATCTAGGGTAAAATTGAAATAGAATGTGGACCCACCACTAGAATCACATATCAAGTTGTATTTGGATGGAGCCTTCAAAGGAAATCATGGGCCCTCAAATGTAGGTGGGGTGTTTATAAACTTGACAGGGGATATTCATACTATCTTTTCCATTAGGTGGGGTAATAATTCCAACAATGGGGTAGAGATGATGGTGTTGATCCTAGGTCTTCAAATAACCAAAGAACAGGTCATTCGTAACATGATCATCAAAGGGGACTCACTTCTACTCATCTCAACATTACATCATCATTTATGATCTTCTTCCTGTTTTTGGGGAAAATCACCCTACGGACTAGCAAATAGAGTTCAGAATTTGCATGAAGATATGACCGAATAGAAATTACTTTCTTCCTTCATCCTTAGATTTAAATCCCCTTTTCTTAGTAAATGCATGGAAAGATCAACCTACCTCGTTCTCGACGTTTTATGTCGATCCTCCGTTGTGCTTGATTACTTGTTTGCAATCCTCCTTCCAAAGTTGACCTGCATCCAAGTCAAAAAACAACTATGCATGCATACTACTTATATACTAACGGGTTATAAATCCAAACATATACTGATCAAACTATAAACAATTCATGAATTGGGACGGGAAAAACATTCTCTTTATTACTTAAAATGAGTCAAGTTACAAAAGTTGAGACCGACCACCGCTCCTTGAACCTGATCCTGGGCTCCTCTTCTTCTGTCCTTCAACTGCTTTGCTTTGAATCTCCTTTGGCATAAGGAAAGGCTAAAGGGTTGGGACAATGGGAATACGTAAATGGGCAGAGTTTCTTTGCTATATTTTTCCTTCTCCAAATGGGACCCCTATCCCTTATTTTATAGGATAGAAGGAGCTAGGTATTTGGACGAACCCTCAGCCATGCATGGCCAGGAGTTTTAGATAACTCACCCATAGCTTTTTGTTCTGTCGGAAAATTTCATTTTTTCATGCTTTTGTCAGTCCACGCGGGCTGTTTTGGGTCAGCCAGCATGTACATGCGTGCAGTAATGTATTAGGGTGCGTGGGCCTTTATTCAAGAGGATTTTCAAAGAGTTGTTCAGCATTGTTTTGGCAAAGAAGGGATATGAGTTGGCTTGATGCCAGGTAAGCATGTGTGGTGCAATTTAGGGTTATAACAGATGCCCCCTAATGTGTGAGGTCAGAAGAGCATCTGATAGCCTAAATACATTACCAATCTTTGCTGATGTGCCGAACAATTAAGCCCAAGGATCAGGAACCGGGAGGTGCCATCTGCAAAATAACAAATGTCTCACCGAGGCGGGCATACCCATGCTCGGGATAAAATAGAACCATGGCTACCAATCAAATACACTGCAGATCCATGTCAAATAACTATAAAGAGTAGCCACGAACAATACACAGTGGAGCTACATCTTGAAATCAGAAAGATATACATATAGAGTATCCATCTTCCAGAAGCTGATTCAGCCTAATGGCTGGAGATGATATCTTCAGAGCTCAAGCAACAACTTCAAAATCTTTAAAACTCGGGTAGGAGTGTAATATGAGTGTACGACTGCACTACCCAGAGGTCTTCGATGGCTCGTCAATCATGGACTTGATAATCTTGATGATCAGACTGAAGGCTTCAGTGATTTCGAACAAGGACTTGATTGGATGTTTCAAGATGGTCGGGAATGAGGACAAGAGACATATTGTAGAGGGGCAGACTCAAGCTTGGCGATAAACTTCCCTTGGATAATAGCACGACAATTGATGAGACTCAGGCAACATGTATGTTAATCATAAGTCCACAAAGTAGGAGGCGACGCAAACTCTCCATATGTTTGGAAGGATAACCAAACGGTGGAGGACACCACTCTATATAGCGAGAAAAAGCTTCCTAAGTTCATACTACATCCCATAGTCTGATGAACAAACAGACATATGTGCTTTATCCAAGGGCGAATCATTATGCTGCCAATAAAGAAAATACTTTTCACTTCCTCTTTTTGGGGTATATTTGATTTTTTTGTTCTTTTCAATAATTGTGGAAAAGAAATATTACATTACAAGGGAGGAATGAGTGTTGTGAACATACAAGCTCAAGGCACAAGGACAAGACTAATGTTCTAGTAAAATGATACTCGGGAAAAATCCTTCGGGGGACAAAGGTGTTAAGACGCAGAAGCAACTTGTTACAAGGCTGGTGTATATGGTATGCAAACACAGTTAACAAAACACACAATGACAACGTCCTTTGATGTAAGTTTAATGAGCCCAAAGAAGGTAAGCTCGATGGTTTTTCATATTTAGAGAGTCTGAAAAAACATAAAAGGAGACTCCATTGGGACATGTTTTTCGAAGATATTCTAGTCGGTTCGAAAAAGGATAAACTAGCACCAATTAAACGTCGATTAAAAACCATTTTAACGAGTGTGACAAGGACAAGATCACTCGACATTTTTTTCATTTTTAAGGAGTCTGAAAAAATCTTAACTATGGACTCCGTCAGGAATATTCTTCTGGATGAATTTAACGAGTCTGAAAGAATCAGGTCACTTGACGATCTTTTCAATTTTAGGGAGTCTGAAAAGAGCTTAACTATGGACTCCGTGGGGGTTTCTTTTTCTTAAGTTTAGTCCCTCGGGCCCGAAAAAGGGATAAAACTATACCTGAGAGTACTCTTCTAAAGAACATAAGTTTCATAGAGTATACCTTTGTTTGTACAGTTGACCGTTCGGACCGAAAAATGGGTAAACTACCGCCGGACATACGTGACTTCAAATTTCAGTTTAATGAGCGTGAAAGGCCACAAGATCGCTCGACAATATTTTCATGTTTAGAGTGTCTGAAAAGGGCTTAAAAGGAGACCCGCTATTTTTTGGGAGTCCTGAGGGTGAGATCAAGAGCGAAGAAGAATCATGCAAATGAGGCTCAAACTCTTATTCAGGAAAGACTATAAGGACTCCCGAGCCTACAATGTTTGAGAGACGGCATGGACACCATAATGAAACCAGGACCTACCGAGGGCATCCATGTTCTGGTAAGATCTACTGCCAAGTTGCGACACTTCTAAAGCAGATATGATGGTTCTGTGTCACAACCTGATGGGATCGATCCTATGGCAGGGGAAAAAGACAACGAGACACAAAAGTTGGGGTAGTAACCTAACCTATATGCTCAAGTTGATTCTTGGAAAAAATTTCATGGACCGTCAAAATTTTCTCAAAACTCAGAAAAAGTGTCCCAATACCCGATCAAATCCCTCCCATATAACTCCTGAATCACTCTAAATGGTTTTTGGTATAAAGAAACTGATAAGGGAGGCCAAAAAAGTGACAAAAGAGGCCAAAAAGTCTATAAATAGAAGCTAGCAGCTCATTATCACCATTGTTGATTTGGAAATTAACTCTGGAGCCAAAAGACTCCCTTTGATAAAAATGGTGATTCTGGGAGCTACAATGGACGAAACGAACTTCCGCTTGGACCAAGTAAGTACAAACTCCCCTATCTAGCTATCCAATTCTTTAATTTTGCATTTGATTTCGTTTTTTGGGTGGGCGTCGACCTTTAAAAGGTCGACCCTAGTTCCACGCGGGCTGTCTCTGGACAGGCTGCATGTACACTCGGGAAGAGTAAATCATGCCCGCGTGTACACACGTCTGTCACCTCTACAACACGCGTGGACCCCCTTTTATAGAAAAAAAGAACTAAACAACCCTTACTGACCCTCCTGAACTTGGTTGTTTTGGCAGGATGTATGTCTACTGGAGGGAAAGGGAGCATGAAGCAATTAGTGAGTTGGTTACGGGAGATCTAAATGTCGTGGCTGCATTGATGCAATGTGGTTTTCTTAAGTTCTTCCTGTGTCCATTTATGTGAGCGAAACTGAGGCTTCTGAATGCCTTGATTGACTATTGGCACCCTGATGCAGAGGCCTTTATGATAGAGGGGAAATCACTGGTGCCCACCATCGAGGATATCTATTTTTTGACTGGCCTCTCAAGGAGAGGGAACCAGTCAATTTTAGGACATTTCTAGCGGGGCCGATTAACATATCGGAACTGATAGCCCTTCACTGTGAGGCTGGGATGAACCATTTGAGGTCCCAGGTGCCCATAAGTAAGATCACTGAGCTATCGTTTTAAGCGATATTATTGCTTATTGGGTGGATTACCAGTTCTGTAGCCTTGCATCAGGCGTCTCGCGCACAGATGAACTGTGCTATCCAGTGCCTGAATGCACAAATTTTTGACTAGAGTACCACACTACTTGAGTGTATGAAGAGGCAATTGACAGATTGCTGACAACAGACAAAGAGGAACTTCGGGTTTGGGACAATTTTGTGTTCATTCTTCTTTGAGAGAGTTTCGAGCTTTAGTCCTCGGGAAGTGGTACGAGGACATCAGGCCTCTTTTCCTGTAGTATGTAGATGGGCAGTATTACTACCGCGACAGGGTGGTAGAATGACCAATGAGTCCTTCGACGATGACTTTTTTGCATGGATGTCACGACAGATCCCTGTGATTGAGGATTACCCATATGCAGGGATAGACTTTTCTAGAGATCCGGAGATATCCATGCCTCCTGGTGAGGAGCGAGGGGAGATGGGTAAGTCTCCACCTTTGTAGTTTTTTTGTTGTATATGTAATTTTTATGTATTTTTTGTTATATATATCATTTTTTTTTATATGCCAGAGTATTTGATGGATATATGTTTGTTGTATGCAGATGTGGGACCAGTGCGACCTGTCGATTTTGCATGGAACAAGTGTCGTCCTCGGCCAGAAGCCGTAGCTGCTGCCGCCGGGGGACCAACAGTAGCATGAAACCTCCTAGCCGGGGAGGTTGAGAGGGTTCTTAGACGAGTTGAGCAGAAATTCAATGCACTCACTCACACAGTCCTGATGGCAGAGATAGAGGACTTATCGCCATTTATGCAACCTCATGTAGTGGGGGAACCTCAGTCATGGGTCAGATTGTTTAGGCGTTTAGCCCATGTTGTGGACTATTATAACATGACCCATAGGCCCTGAACCTATTCAGACTTTTTCGTGCCACGAGAACTACTTGTATATATATTTTTAGGGCATAAGCCCTATGACTCATTATTGGTCCTATTTTTGAGGTGCTTGCGTCCATCTATGTAGTCTGGTTACTTTATGATTTTATATATGGTTTTTTGATCTTTTGTGTCTTATGGATCACATGTGCAAAAATGTATTTACATGCTTATGTCAATGTTCTTTCATATGTGTGCAAGATGCCAATCTAAAATTTGATTAGCTAGAGTATCTGTAATTTGGTTTAA
>ML776870.1:2221308-2234121 GCA_009831015.1 Picea engelmannii
TTGGCACAAGGAAAGGCTAAAGGGTTGGGACAATGGGAATACGTAAATGGGTAGAGTTTCTTTGCTATATTTTTCCTTCTCCAAATGGGACCCCTACCCCTTCTTTTATAGGCTAGAAGGAGCTAGGTATTTGGACGAACCCTCGGCCATGCATGGTCGAGAGTTTCAGTTAACTCACCCATAGCTTTTTGTTCCATCGACAACTTTCCTTTTTTCATGCTTTTGTCGGTCCACACAGGCTGTTTTGGGTCAGCCAGTGTGTACACACATGCAGTAATGGATTAGGGCACGTGGGCCTTTATTCAAGAGGATTTTCAAAGAGTTGTTCAACAGTGTTTTGGAAAAGAAGGGATATGAGTTGGCCTGATGCCAAGTAAGCATGTGTGGTGCAATTTAGGGTTATAACACTTCCACTCATCTCAACCTTACATCATCACTTATGCTCTTATTCTGCTCATCTCAACCTTACATCGCTTAAATAATTTGTCCAAGGGGTTTTACTTGAGGGTGAAAATGCATACTATTGTGAGAAATGTAACAAGAAGGTGATGATTTAAAATTAACATGTATAAAATCCTTTCCAAATACACTAGTAATCCACCTGAAGCATTTTGACTTAGATTATGAGACCATGCAAAGACTAAAGTTGAAGGACTGATTTGAGTTCCCAATCCATTTGGATATGAAACCGTTTATTGTAGAAGGTCTTGATTTACAAGAGAGTGATGAAATTATGGAAATTAGTGATTCCAAAAGTTTGGGTAATGGTTCTTTGGTCAAGACATTGATTATGTTTGTAGGGTCGGTCTCTTTCATGTGGGAATCATGTGTCTCATGGTGGTTCCCTCCCTCAATCACAAGTTAAAACAAAATGTCTCATGGTAAGAGAGCAAGAAGGAAATAAAAATAAAATAGATAAAGAAAGAACTACAAGAATCATTGAGTTTTGGGAAATCAAGTCTCAACAAATGGAATTTTTACCGATTTGGAAGCCATTTTTCCTTTAGGTGGGCTCGTGATCTATCTTTGTTGCATTGTTTCTCATGTTGGTCTATCTCTGTGGCTCCTTGGTGGGGTCACTATGTCTCTCGTCCCCTTGGTCCAAGGTTCTCGCTGTTGTTGAGGGTTTGTTTCCAGGGGTTTGTGTCATGGGGCCTCTTCTTGATCACTGCACATTATTGTTGAGGGTTTGTTGTTGGGGGTCTCTGTTGCGAGGTTACAATTCGCCACATGTTAATTGTTTAAATGAATATGTTATAACATATTCACGGTTATATATGTTATATAACATATATAACGATTTGTGTTGTAGGCTCTTTAGTTTTGTGCGATTCGACATTTCGTGCGATGGGTGATGTGATAAAAAGGAGTTGCATACCGGGTCCACTCAAAGATTGGCCTTGGGCCATTTGGAGGGTTGGTCAGTTCTCAGCTCGTTATCATGTCCCTCGTTAACACATGAGTGGTAAGTGTAGCGAAGCTCATCTTGGGAGGCACTTTGAAAGAGAACGCTTCTCCACTCGTCATGGAGTTTGGGTGATCATTGTGGCTCCCTTGCAGAGATTTGCATCTGTATTCATTGGGAAAATTCTTGCGAACATATGAGTTGTGTTGCAGGATCTTTGGTTGTGTGGGATTTGACATTTCATGTGATGGGTGATGTGATAACACACAAGTTGTGTTGCAGGCTATTCAATTTTGTGGGATTCGACATTTCGTGCGATGGTGATGTGACAAAAAGGAGTTTCATACCAGGTCCAATCAAATATTTTCCTTGGGCCATTTGGAGGGTTGGTTGGTTCTTAGTTCATTATCATGTCGCTCATTAACACATGAGTAGTACGTGTAGCGAAGATCTTCTTGGGAGGCACTTTGAAAGAGAACTCTTCTCCACTCATCGTGGAGTTTGGGTGATCGTTGTGGATGCCTTTAAGGGATTTTCATATGTATGCCTCGGGAAAATTCTTGGTAACACACAATTTGTGTTGCAGGCTCTTTGGTTTTGTGGGATTCGAAATTTCGTGCGATGGGTGATGTGATAAAAAGGAGTTGCATATTGGGTCCACTCAAAGATTGGACTTGGGCCATTTGGAGGGTTGGTTGGTTCTCAACTCGTTATCATGTTTCTCGTTAACACATGAGTGGTAAGTGTAGCGAAGCTCATATTGGGAGGCACTTTGAAAAAGAACTATTCTAGTCCACTTGTCGTGGAGTTTGGGTGATCGTTCTGGCTCCCTTGCAAGGCTTTATAGTTATATGTAAAATGGCCTAAGGACATAAGTAGTGGGTAGTGATACCTACACATATAGGATGGTCATAAATCTACCATTTTGAGTTAGATAAATAGGTAGTACTCATAAGGATTTAGGTCACTTGGAATTAAATACACCTTAACTTTAAAAACAAACTATACTTATTGGGACAGGGTGGAGAGAATCCTAGGTATGAAGCCTATCCAAGGATCTCTAAATAAGAATTTATATGATAGTGGCTTATTAATCACAAATAAGGAAGTTATAGTGTAATTTCCTTTATCCCAGATCCAATCAAGAAATCTAAGCAAGGATATTTACTTACTTGTTTGCATCAAACAAGGAGAAAGAAGGTAAGGATTCATAGTCATAGTACATGCACTTGAAGTCCAATTACTCTAGCTATGAAAATTCTCTCAATAATTTCAATTCAATATATCTTATATAAGTCTCGATCAGAATTTATAATGTCATTTGGTTCATTTATGAAGCCTTCCTATCATGAGTGTCTCTTCTTTATGTGTCTTCCTAATATGAATACTTATTTGGTTTGCTTCTAAAGTCTCCGTTTACGAACATTTTTTTCATATTTATGAGTTTTACCATTGTTTTTCTACCTCTAAAGTCAAATTTTCCTTATTTACAAGTTTTTGAATGTTGGGTTCCCTCTAAGGTTGAGGTTGTGCAGAGTCAAATTAAGTGGAAAACAAATAATTCATTGATTATTGTTGAAGGGGCATGCGCATGGCATACATGTGATGCTTGATCGGTCTATCCTTCACCCATCCACTTGGTCATTATTTCGAGGTTAAAATAAATTCCCTAGGAAACCATTATGATTGGTCAAGCTTCATGGTAATTGTAACTTCTAGACATGGCGAGATAATAACTTCTAGACATGATAAAAAGATGATAAAGAGTATAGGTGTTAGAAATATAATTTAGAGGATAATATAACTGATGATTAAATTTATGAAAAGGTACTTCATATTTCTCTAAAACATTAGTAGGATAGAGCCTTTAGTCTTGATTTAATTAAACAAATGTCAATGTGGATGACCCCTAGGGCACAAAAAGTTCCTTAAACTTGGAAGAAAATTTATGTGATGAAATTATGTGTGTGTGTGTGTGTGTGTGTGTGTGTGTGTGTGTGTGTGTATAAGAGGAATAATTAATCCTTGAGGATTGAAATATTACCTTAGTGAAGCATGCATGGATATGTGGTATCATTACTTTATGTGCAAAACTGCAATAGTTTGAGATGATTATTAATAAGAGTGTTGAATGATGGACATAAGGTATGGCTATATTTGTAATGTATGAGATTCACAATTCATTGATACTCACATATGCCTAACCAATAGGAGGTGCATTTTTTTAGTTCATTTTGTAATTCACTCTATGTTTCATTCATACTTGACCCCTTGATGATGATACAATAATATCAAGAACTTCTATAACATGATGTACCACCTTCATGGATTCTTCATCACCTTAGCCTAGAGGTGGGACCTCTTTAGGGTGGTTATATCTTATGTGGTATTTGTATGTGCCTTCTTTCCCCTAGTATCGAGCCCTTGGTCACTATTTTGGTTCACTTTGACCCGCACATGTCATTTGATTTTCGAATGCATCTACTATAACCATGTCAAAATTCAGTGCACACAAGCACAAACTGAAAATTTCAACGTTGGCCCCATTCACATGTCACTCTGTTGTAAGACAATTGGTTTAGATTGATGGACATTTGGTTTGGATTGTTGGTTGTCATTGATGTCAACCCTTGAGTATGTTTGGTAGCTCTAGAGGTATGGGTAAGGAACCCAATTTTGGTTGAAGAATAATGTAATGAACATCAATGTATATGCAGGTAAGACTATTCTAGATGGATAATACATGTCATGCCATTTCCGGTGATATGTGGAACACCACATATCTCCTCACGGTTAGAGATTTATGGCCTTGTGAAGTTGGAAAACCCTCATGATTTATCTAGAAGCCCCTAGAAGGTCAAAGAAGTGAAATTATTCTAGAAACCCCTAGAAGAAGTTGACTAGTCAAAGTGGGTGAAACTAGGAGTTAATCATGGGTATAGTTGTTGCATTAAGAAAATAATTAAAAATAAATTAGTTGCAACAAGAAGTTGTGAGTAAAGAGAAATTATTTAAATAATAAAGTGGTTGCAACAAGAAGTGGTGAGTTTACTATTTATGGATAAGTGAAAGTGGTTGCAAAAGAAATTAATTAAATAATAAAGTTAGTTGCAACTAGGAGTGGAGAACTTACTATTTGTGGAAAGTGGTTAAGTTAAGTGGACAAAGTGGTTAAGTGGAAAAAGTGGCTAACTGGACAAAGTGGTAAAGTGGACAAAAGTTGATACTTCTAGAGGAATCTACATGGAAGTATAAATAAGAGAGAAAGACTCTCCCATTAGCACCTATTGAATATCATTGAATATATATTTTGTGAAAGGTTATTTGGGCAGGTATTATTGATAGAGAAAAGGCAGCGTAAAAAATGCGACAGAAAAAGTGTGGCAGAAAAATCGTGGCAGAAAAACCGCGACAACATATTCGCGACAACAGAATTGCGGCAACAAAATCGAAGTAGCAGAACGCTACCAGAAGAAAAAAAAATGTATGATTTTCATATGTGTAGTGTTGAACTTATGAATCTTGTTGAGGGTTGGCGTTGTAAATATGTTGGATGCCCTCTTGGAAGTTTAGGGTTTGTTGTAGAATGGGTTTGAGGCAGATCTATTGAAGTATATTGTTAGTTCACTTGGTTTGATTTATTGGCATATCTTGTGGTGCATTGTGAGAGAGACTTGTTAGTGGTCTTGGTATATGATTAGATTATGAATGATACATCCTTGATGCTGCATAAAAGTGAGGTTATGGCACATGGTTTGATGTAAGGGTGATCCAGATGGATCTCGGTGGCCATCCACCTTTTTCACTGAATCACCATCTTGAGCCTATGGTTTTGATAAACCATGATATTCACCCTTTTGATGGGGAATGGAATGTAATGTCATTTTCATTTGTTAATTACAGACATCGTGTAATGATTTCCTAGTGGTTTTATGTACATGCCTACAACATAGCGTTAATGCACTAGATCCCATTAGAACTCCACAATTAAGTGTGCTCAGGCTAGAATAGTGCTAGCATGGGTGACCGCCTAGGAAGTCCTAGTATTTTACATGCCTATGGCATTTTATAAAATTAGTCCAATTTATCCCACATGCATCATGGGCATTGTTCTCCTCTCACTCTCTCATATATAATTGAGGTGAAGGAGGCCCTTTAAGCATGCAATGGAGTGTGATGTAAATCTTCTTGTGAATGAAGCATAGCCAACATCTCTTTCTTTTTAGAGATAAGCTGCCCCATTTTTTTCCAGTTTGCGTTCTACAATGTTTTTCTATATTATTCGGTAATAGAAGTTGGGTTTCACTGTATTTCTGTGTTCTCTTCTATATTTTTGTGTATTTCATTGTTATATCTTGGTTATATTTCTGCCTTCATGTCGTTCTCAAAATAATCTGGATCATTGGTATCATAGCAGTATACTCCTTATCATTTCTCAGAGCAGGTCCCCGACGAGGTTAGGGTATAGAGATTTGGGTCTCAAGCTAGTTTCTCTCGAGGACAACCACTCTCGCTAGCCCAAGCGACCTCCCATGGAAAAAGAAAAGAAAGATGGCAGAGCAAGAGATCCTTTCAATATGTTGCTTGAGGAAGCCCTCATGTGACAAAGGAACAAGATAATGGAAAACTTGTTTCAGATCTTTCGAAGACTACCGATGGAGACAGCCGAGGCATCTTCAACAAGCAACCATTTTGCAAGTACGACACCCTTCAAGGTACAAGTCAATTTCGATATCCCCTTATTTGAAGGCCAGATAGATGCAGATGCTCTAGAAAAATGGTTGAATCTCCTAGAAGGTTATTACTCTGTCCAAAAAAAATTCAACAATGAAAATATCACCTTCGCACTCATTAAATCCCTTCCCCATGTTAGATCTTGGTGGGAAGGTTACTGGGAGAGGTACACCGTGGATCAATCTACACTATTTGGGAGAGAACCCACATGGGTGGCCTTTGTAGATGTCCTAAAGGAGGAGTTCTACCATGTTATAAACTATGATGACCAATACATGAGATGGACAACTCTACATCAGAAAAGAGACCAGACGGTGTCAGACTACACCAACATATTTCATACCTTGCACTCAAATCTAGGTATCAAAGACTCTGAGAGGAACCTGTTTTTGAAGTACCAGAGTGGTCTACACAAGTACATCCAAACATAGATGGATTTCTTGGACATCTCCTCACTGTGAGTTTCTTATCGATATGTAGTACTCAAAATTGAGTAGCATTTTGATTTAGTGAAGAACCTATTCATGACACCCTTCCAACAACAGGTTCATGACAACTTTCAACAAGCTAAGCATGCCAACTTCTTCAGCAAGGCAAGCAATGCACCAAGCTTCAGATTTAGTGGAAGTCTCTCCATCTCCCAAGGGAACTTGACGCATTAGGGACCATTGCTTCTTAAGGGGAGAGGAATTATCCAGGTGGATCTCTGTGGCCATCCACCTTTTTCACCGAATCACCATCTTGAGCCCGTGGTTTTGATAAACCATGATATTCACCGTTTTGATGGGGAATGGAATGTAATGTCATCTTCATTTGTTAATTATAGACATCATGAAATGATTTCCTAGTGGTTTTATGTACATGCCTATAACATAGCGTTAATGCATCGGATCCCATTAGAACTTCACAGTTAAGTGTGCTCAGGCTAGAGTAGTACCGGGATGGGTGACCACCTGGGAAGTCCTAGTATTTTACATGCCTATGGCATTTTATAAACTTAGTCCAATTTATCCCACATGCATCATGAGAATTGTTTTCCTCTCACTCTCTCATATATAATTGAGGTGAAGGAGGCCCCTTAAGCATGAAATGGAGTGTGATGTAAATCTTCTTATGAATGAAGCGTAGCCAATATCTCTTTCTTTTTAGAGATAAGCTACCCCGTTTTTTTCCAGTTTGTGTTCTACAATGTTTTTTTTATCTTATTCAGTAATAGAAGTTGGGTTTCACTATATTTATGTGTTCTCTTCTATATTTTTGTGTATTTCATTGTTCTATCTCAATTACATTTCTTCCTTCATGTCATTCTCAAAATAATCTGGATCAAAGGGTTTATGGTATTTGGTTATGGATAGTGTGATGTATTGCTAGAGAACTTTTGATGGTTATATTGGTATATGTATTTGGTATATGGTTGAGGTACATGTTGGGTACATGGTTGAGACAAGTAGTTGATGAGTTGGAACATACATGAGGTGTATAGTTGATGATGTTGGTACATCTTGATGAGTCATAGTTGATGTGTAGTTGATGCATGATTGGTGCATACTTGATACATGGTTGGAGGCACTTGTTAGTAGTATTGTTGGCATATCGTTTATGGATGATGTAGCATACTTGTCTTGGTATATTATTAGAAGCACATATTCATCTTGGTGATGATTATGAGTTGTTTTGATAGGTTGATGCACATATTGGTGATATTGTGCATATGGTTGAGAGTTTTCTTGGTGATTGATCTTGGTGAGTAGATTTGATTTGGTTGATAAGATTGAAGAGAGAGGTTGTTTGGAACGGTTATTTTTATAGGTTTGGTGCATGGTTGATGCAATTGTTGTTGGTACAGGTTGATGCATGGTACACGTTGGTTCAGGTTATTGGTACATGTTGTTTGGTGCAAGTTGATTGGTATAGGTTGTTACAAGTTATTGGTATAGGTTGACAGTGGAAGTTGTTGATTCAGTGACAGTGACATGTTGTCTACATTTGACATTTATATTTCAGGGCGGTTGGACGTGGAAAGGATAGGTGGTTGTAGCCACCTTTCGGTTGTAGCTAGAGAACATAGGAAGTTGTAGCCTCCTTATGGTTGTAGCCAAAGAATTGGGGAGTTGAAGCTTCCCTTAGGTTGTAGCCGGAGAAACTAGGGGGTCAGAGCCTCCTTCCAGTTATAGCTGGAGAATTGGAGGTTGGTGCTTCCTTGAATGTAGTTCTTGACATATAAGAAAAGCATTATGTGGTTTTCTCCCTCATTAGTTTTCCACATAAATATTGGTGTATTGTGAATTGTGTGGATGTGTTTGTTATTGTTTATTATGCACTTATGAATGTTAATGTGTATGATACAGTAAGATATTGATTATGAACAAATGAACATGGTTGAATAAGTAAAATAATATACTTTGTGGTTTAAAGGATTAATAATTGGTATAATTTTTCATTACTGATTCACCCCCCTCTTAGTAATCCAACAATTGGTATTAGAGCAGGTTCCTTTAGAAAATAGTTTAACCACTAGAAGGAGATCATGGATTATTCTAAGAATGGAGTACCATAGTTTAATGGTCAAAATGGTTTAAAGTATGAGATATGGAGCGGAAGGACGAAAGTGTTTTTAAAGGCACAAGGGTATGATATTTGGAAATCAATTGTTACCGGATATGATAGTTCAAAAAGGGAAAAGACTACAACACAGAAGGAACCGAAATGAAATAACAAAATTGCAATGGATTTCATTTTGGAAGGACTATATGATTCCGTAAAGGAAAAAGTGGGTAAATGTTCATCAACTAAAGAACTTTCAGATAAGTTACATAATATATATTCTTCTCCCATTACAGAGTCAGAGAATGTCAAATAAGATGCAAGTACAGATCAAGAGGAAATATGTTCATCATGTCAAACAAATTCATAAGATGAAGAGTACATAATCAAGAGAAGTATGTTATTTTTCTTTAATTGTGAAAAACATGGACATCTTGAAATGGAATGCCATGAAGGAAATGAGACTGAAAAAATAATTGAAATAAAAGACAATTATGAAGCATAACTGATCAGTGCTTTAGATGAACTAAGAAAATAAAGAGAAGAAAACAAGTCACTCAAGAAAGAATTGATGAAACAAAAGGAAAGTGTTCACATTTTTGAAGAAGCCCAACAGGTCATCGAGAACTTAAGAACTCAACTGGAAGAAGCCAAAAAGATCGAAGAAAATATTGAAGATAAAAAGCAGTATTTGGAAGCCAACATAGCAACACATAAGGAAGAAGCATAAATGAGAGAGAATATATTGACAAACCATCTTAAGGAAAGAACTAACGATCTAAACCATCTTGAGACAGAGTTTGGTCAAGAAGAGAAAGGACTTGAAAAAGATGTTAGTATCCTATAATGATAGGAGACCTGATCATTCAGATATGATTAGTGGGTATCATGATGAAGTTCCTGGCTTACTGGTCTTGTTGTCTATTGAAATAAAATTTCCCAAGTTATGGTCATTAGGTACTAATATGAATCACTAGATGAAAGATTTTTTTTGAGTTAAATGTCTTTAAGATGAGCTTTAGACCTACCTTTTCAAAAAATGATGAGTCTGTACTTTTATTAGAAAAACTCTAAAATTTCACTTTCGACAGCTAAGGGCGATTTTTTCGAAGTATTCTAAGCTGCCGAAAGTTGTCTCTTTTGGTAGCTGAAACGGTATGTGTGAGGCGTTTTAAGCTGTCAAAAGCATAGAGCCGGTTAACGGTCAGACTGTCCCATCAGACTCTCAAACCACCATCAGTACACAACATCATCATCTCAAGTGTTGTCGAAATTAACTGAAATCGGATCATTATACGATATGGGCAAGTGAATGTTTGTATGATATGATTATTTAGTGAGATCTGTTTAACCCTAATCTAGTAGATCCGGTCATCATAAATCCACACCATTTGTCTTTACCTGATCTATCATGTGGTTTTTCTTCCGTCCTGGTTGAATGATACAATCATCACTGTGATTTAAGTTTCATTCTTTATCAAGGGTTTTCATTCAAATCTTTTCCCCCATATCACGCATTTTCCTTCGCCCGAACTTCAATTTGTACCCTATCAGCGCCACTATATCTCCCCACACCTAGTTTTATTGTATTGCAGGTATTGACAACTATTATTGCAGATGAAGAAGGGATTAAATTTGCTTAGGAAGGAGCTCAATGACATAACTTATCTGGAATCTCACCCGGTTTTATTGTATTGCAGGTATTGACATCTCTTATTGCAGATGAAGAAGGGATGAACTTTGCTTAGGAAGGAGCTCAATGACATAACTTATCTGGAATATCACCCTGAGATTTTCCAGATGTTCATTGATGTTGGTTGCTACAGGTTCTGTGAAAAACTCCAAGGATTTCATCAAGGTGTGGCTGAAGCATTTGCATTGACCTTTGATGGAGCCAAAGCCAAAATTGGAACAATTGAGGTATAGGTTGGTGAAGCAATTGTTGCAGAAGCAACAGAGATGCCTAGGACTGGTGAAAGATGGTTCAAGTCAACCACTGCCAAAGAAATTGAGTCCAGGTCTTATCTCAAACATGAACACAAATGTATTAGTTTGAAAAAGGACCTCCCTAGATCCTACTTGGAAGAAAAGTGGCAAAAATTTCTCAAAGCCATCCAGGTATACATAACGTGTGAAGGCAGATATAGTAGAGTAATGTTCTACCACTTCAAGCTCATGAACCATTTCACAGGTAGATGTCCTTTGAATCTAACCTTCTACCTTCACAAAATCTTGACAAATATGACACACCAGGTCTAGGCCATACCTAGCAAGGTGTAGGGTAGACTTTCCTATCACATTCTTATCAAACTCATAGTGTTTCAAGAATTACAGAAGAGGGATAAGAGTTGGGAGTATCTTCTTTTCTGGGGTGATTTTGAACTAGAACCCCAGCCCAAGGACAAGAAGAAGACTTCATCCACTAAGTCTTCAACACCACAGAGAAGTAAAAGGAAAAGGAGAGCTATTTCCCTAGTAATTACAGAGGGGCCAACTTCTTCTTCCAAGTCCAAGAAAACCAAAAAGATGCTTGTTTTTAGCCAAGATACAGAAGGGAAAACAAATGCCTCTGGTAAAAACGTTTTGAATCTGCCTTATATAGATTCAGAGGAGGATTTAGAGCTAGTGGAAAGAGATATTCATGAGCAAGATGCTCTTGAAGAAGCACCTTTTTCACCAGAGTTTCCAGACTTGGAGATTCCTGGAACATCAACAAGCAGACACAACAAGGTCAACACACCATCAAACATCGAAAAACTCCAAGAAGAGTTATTAGAGATGAAGTTGCTTGAGAGGGTCATCAAATCCCAAAACATGACTATAAGAAACACCTCAGACAAGGTAAGAGATTGTTTTGAAAGGTTAGCTAAAATGCATGTAAAGTAACAGAAGAGGAATAAGAAATTGCTCAAGGATAATCGTAAATTGCTTAAAATGATTAGAGGTTTAAGGATCAAACTAAGGCTAAAAAATCCTAATCCAAGAGCACATTATGATTTAAGAGCTCTAGCTGAAGTTGCTGAGAACCTAAATGAAGACCCTAAGGAGTAGGTAGATCGAAGAAAATCCATTTTTGTAGTTTTGAACAGTTGTGGAAAACTCAGAATTTTCGACAACTTATTCGCTTTCCTCAAGGCGCTGTTAGCTGCCGAAAGCTATGTTTTCGGCAACTAACCCTATTCTGTTTTAGACCTGTAAGCCACCGAAAGTGCAAGGAATGAAATAATGTTCATATTTTTTCCCAGATCGAAGTTTTTGGTGTCCAGATCCTGCGAAAGGGTTTTCAAATGAAAGATAAAGATTAAAGGGATACAGATCATCACCCTTTTCAAGTTTTGAGGCAGTTATTAAGGCAAGAAGGTTAAGTGGCTTTTAAAATTCTTGGTAAAAATTGTCCATTTTTCAAAGCAAGATTTCAAAGTGCCTTGTCATCTTTTTGACAATTATTGAAGATATCAGATATGGCTTAAGCTATCGATATTGTGAAAGATTTAGTTCATAAGACTTTGACCCTTAAAGCAGGACTAGATTTTGAATTATACTAGTTTCAATTTTATTCTATTTTGAGTATTTCAGATCCATTTTCATAGGATTTTGAACTATTATGTAAAGGCTATAAAGCCTATGATTTTAAAGAAAGTAGGAGAGAATGACAGAGAAGGGTAGCTTGGGAATGTTCCCGTCCATGGTAAAAACATTTCAAATCTGTAAATGACTTTATGAATGAATACAAAGGCCCTATATTTCCATATTCCTGTGTTGTGTTTAAGTGGTGAAGTTTTTCCCTGATGTAACTCATTATTTTCTTTTTCACATACTTTTCTTTCTGTATTGTCTACGAGAAGATAATGTGCAGGATTTGTTCTTAACACCCTGTGTTGGATCTAAACAATATTTGTGTTTTTTTACATGTTTGAAGTGTATAATTCAGCTGTACTCTGCTCTACATTTGAAATGAATTTCAATCTTTTCTAATTCCCATTCTATTGATCCAGATTATTTTCGGCACAAAATGAGAGCGGAGATATAATAAAGAAATGCACAGAGATATTGCAGATATTCAATAATATAACAGAAATGTATCAGAGATGCAACCATAAACACAGATATACAGTAATACATGATTTCTA
>ML776870.1:2243084-2255939 GCA_009831015.1 Picea engelmannii
ACTGTTTGACGACCTCTGCTGAGATGAGGTTCTTCTGGCTTCCGCTATCAACAATAAAATGCAGTGGGGTCCCCTTCACCCACATCTGTGAATGAAAAAGGTGCTCCCCCTCTTCTGGATCTATTGGTTCTTCTGGTTGAATTTCTGCGGTCGCGACAATAAAAGTGGGGTCTGCGTCGATGATCTGTCTTTTACCAGTATTTTCAGAATCAGATTTTGAATCAGGGTTTGGCTCCTTGTCTTTGATCTCAGCTACCAATGACTGTTTCGAGCGACATTCATCGGTGTTGTGACAGGCGCTTTTGTGGAAATCGCACCATTTTCTGGTGTCCTTCTTTGTCTTCCCATGACCCTTCTTTTCCTGTGGCTTGGACTGGTTTTCGGGAGACTGTTTGTTAGGGTTGTCTTTGTCATACTTTGATTGTTGTGGATTTGCAGACCCGAACTCTTATTTGTTCTAGTGCTTAAATTTCTGCTCAATTTTAACAGCATATCGATAGGCAACACCGAGTGATGAGATGTCTAGAAAATCCACTGTGTAGAGCCCCACGGTATTTTAGAACCAAATGTCGTTCGGAGTATTTGATACCTAGCTTGGTGCGCAAGGTATGGAAGGTATTGGTGAACTCAGGAACTGCTTGGCCCCTCTCTTGCCACAGAGTGGTCCATCTCATGTATTGTTCCTCATAGTTTCCAACAAGGTAGTACTGCTCCTTTACCACATCCATAAAAAATTCCCAAGTGGGCTCGGCCCCATATATTCCAGAATCCTCTGTGGAACTCTGCTCCCAGTAAGTTTCCCACCAATGTTTGACATGGGGGAGAACCTTAAGGAGTGTGAAGGTGATCTTTTCCTTGTCTGAAAAATTATGAACAGAGAAATAACCTTCTAGCAGATTTAACCATTTATCTAGGGCATCTGCATATATTTGACCTTCAAATAGGGGAATATCAAAATTAACATGTACCTTGAAAGGAAAGGTGCCTCCAAAGTGGTCGCTTGATGAAGATGCGCCTGATGCTATCGGCAGGCGTTGAAGGATGTGGGAAAAATTCTCCATCATTTCGTCCCTCTGTTGCGTGAGAGCTTGCTCAAGCAACATACTGATAGGATCGTCTGCTCCATCGTTTTTCTTTTCTTCCACCATTGAGGGTTTCTTGGGTGTGCGAGAGCAATTTTCCTCAAGAGAGACAAGCTCGAGACCCAACTTGCTATACTCGGACCTCGTCGGGGACATGCACTGAAAAAAATGAACAAGAGCAGCCTGCTCTGATACCACTGATCCAAATTATTTTCGGCACGAAATGAGAGCAGAGATATAATAAAGAAATGCACAGAGATATTGAATATATTCAATAATATAACAAAAATGTATCAGAGATGCAACCATAAACACATATATACAGTAATACACAATTTCTATTAATCAGAAAAATGTACAGAGACTGTAAAAATACAGAGTGAAAGACTCGCTAGAATGGTGGCAGCGTATCTCTGAGAAGAGATGTCACGGCTACTCGCATTCATAAGAAGATGGTTACAATGAGGCTCTGGAGGCCTTTTTACAGTAATAGTGAATGCCAAAAGTCCTAGACATCCAAAAACCTAACCCTAGGAGATGAAGCGCCAAAAGTCACGTGGGCCCCGTTTGGGTAAGTTGGTGCATCAACTTCCCGGGGTCGTAACTTTTGCATATGATCTCCGTTTTAGGTGTGTGATAGCTCGTTGGAAAGGTATCATAGAGGAGATTCATGTTGGGGTCTCAATCATGCCTTTGGATATCATTGAGAACCTTTATATCGAAAAAACTTCATTTAGGCCCTCAAAATGGCCCTGGAAGTGAAAACCTGCTAAAAATAGTAAATTGCCAAAATGGTCAGAAAACTGTTTTGAGCCATTTGGAAAAAGTGGGTGGCCCCGGATATCCACCTGGATCATCTATAATCTCAATGGATCCACTGGCATGATTACCTTGCCTAGTTATATCTTGTTTTAGTTATTCATTCATCTATCGTTTTAATCATTAACTCCATTATGCCCAATGGTCCTTTTCATGTCTTAACCAAATCAACTCAAAATCCATGAACAAACCCATGTTCTGCATAACTATATTAATACCTATTCAAAACAAAGCTATATCAGATAGAGAGATCCCTCTCTGAGTCTTGGAGGGCTAGATCCCTGACTCGAAGTGGTTTTGATGTTGCCTCTATGACTGCCTCCACAACCTTGTGCAAATTACATAGTGCTAACAGAAGAAACAATCACATTAAAAATACAACTTGAATAAGGGAAGAGAACATGAGAAGTCATCACATCTCAGATAATGAAGAAAGAAGAAGAGGTTGAGAAGCTTGAAGAAGAAGTTGTCACATTGAGAAGTAAAATCATCAAGCTCAACACGAAAGTTGAAGAGACAAAAACATCCACATCAATTGTAGAGAATGAAGATAAGCACTCTAGGTTGCTAAAAAATAAGAATGAAGAAAAGAGAAAGAGTTATGCAGAAGCACTCAAAGGAAGGAAGCATGGTAAACCAGAATCTAAGAAAACTAATAAAGATACATCTTCAAGAAGACCATCCATGTTCAAGACACAAACAAGCTTCAATCATGATCATGATCAGTCAAGGCAGGAATTCATAAGGACTACACCACAAAGAATATCATTCACTCCCAGGTATGTAAATTTCTTTTATGGTCATTGTTTTTACTGTACTAACTTTGGACATAAGGTTTCATATTGCTGGGATTATAAAATAAATGTTCAAGCAATAAATGCTTATGTGGCCCCACATAACATTGAATGTTATAAATGTCATAACTATGGACACATAGATCGTAATTGTAGAAGTGTGATAGATACTTCCATGAAAGAGAACATTGATATCATATATAAGAAAGTATGGATAAGAAAACAAGAAGAACATGTGAACAAAGACTAGGTCCTAGAGATCGCAAGATTGACAATAAAACTAGATGAAGACAAATCTACAAAGAAAAAGGAAGATGTTAGTTATATAAATGTTTGGAAAATAAATGAAAGAAAATAAGGATAGGTAAATAAGGAATAGGCTCAAGGGATTGTACTTTTAGGTATTGTAGTGAAAGATGAATCCACAAACAAAAAGAAAGAAGTCAGAGTTCAGAGAGATGATGAATCTACTGATGAAGATGATTATGACTCGGCATCAGAGCATGAATTGTTCTGAGCCATCCAATTTATAGACTCCCAAGTAATATGAATATCAGACAGAGGGATTTTATGTGGTAGTTGAGACATACCAGATAACCATCCTTCGAGCAACTTGTAGAGTTTGAGTAGAAAGATTCAGAGTAGTCAGTTAGCAGAAGTATAGTATGATAGATTAATAAGTTGTAGTAGTGAAGACTTCATGATAGTACATTAACATATGGGTCAACCTTATGGATAGTTGTGTAACAAAGTCTTGGAGAGTATGGACAGAGATGGATTCGTAAGAACACTTAGCAGGTTTGGACATATATATGACAATGGATGAGAGCATGGATTCATAGATTGGTTCAGAGAGTGGTTCAAATACAAAGGAACATTATCATAATATATGATAATTACAAAGGAATATTTTAATGCTTATTCTTGAATTCTTTTCATATATGTCAGTTGATTACACAAGGAATCACCAATGGAAAATAACTCCAAAAGGAAGCAGGTACAAAAAGACTTATATTTTTTTCTACACAACATCTTGTAGAGAAGTAAAGAGAGAGAAATAGAACAAAAAATATAGGTAGAAATATCATTCATAGAAGTTGACAGACATAGATGTAAGAATAGAGGTATGATTCTAGGGGAAGAGATTCATCACATGAAGGATAAAGAGTTAGATGATTGGAGAGAGAGCACAAAGGCATGTTTCCAGGGGGAGCGATTGTCACAAGGGAATAATGAGCGATATGACTTCAGTGTTGCATCAGAGTGATACCCTTTTTCAAAGGGGGAGATATTATTCATATGAAGGGAGAGAGAGTAATCAGAGGCTTAGAAACACAAAGAAAATATCAAAGGCATTTAGATAGGGGGAGCATCCCCAAGGAGAGATACCATTTTCCATTGATGTCAAAGGGGGAGAGACATAAATATTGATGATGAGTATGAGCATGAATGTTATCATGACTAAATGTTGCCATCAATGCCAAAGGGGGAGATTGTCAGACAATTGGTTTATATTAATGGACAATTGGTTTGTATTGTTGGTTTTCATTGATGTCGACCTTTGGAGAGTGATATTGCAGATTGATTTCAACTCTTAGAGATTGATGTCAACCCTTGAGTATTTCTGGTAGCTCTAGAGGTATGGGTAAGGAACCCAAGTTTGGTTGAGTAATAATGTAATGAAGATCAATGCATATGCATGTAAGACTATTCTAGATGGATAATACATGTCATGCCATTTCCGGTGATATATGGAATGTCATATAACTGTAAATGTGTTGAACCTGCAAAAAATAGATCTACCTAGAAAATAACACACATATTTGCAAAGATAAATTGAGAAAGAAGAAGAAAGAGAGAAAGAATGAAAGAATTATTATTAACCAAATGAATAATTGACAATTTACACATAAAATACTATGTATAACTCAACCAATGCGCACTAGAGGAGAAGCCAATGCGCCATAGTGGTGATCTAGAGTGATATGGGCACACACCAAAAATTACGAGAGTGGATTGGCCAACTTCTATTGATGGTTCGTGTTGGGATTCTCCCATATTGCATGGGCCCTCAACTAGGTGACCAAGGGAGGTGGAAGGGAAAAGTTCATGTGGGGGGAGGAACAACAATGAGAATTCGATGATATGAAGCATCACTTGTGATCAACTCTAGTACTCTCTGTTGACGATTAAAATCGCAATGATAAATTCCTCTCACAAAGGATTGCTAAAGTGCTATTATTTAATTATGATAATAATATAATACTAGTAGGTGGGACCCGCTTGTAGACTAGAGGTTCAAAGATAGACATGTTACACTCATATGTTGTTGTTGTTATGGTGTTGCTCGCACAGTCCTATACTATTTACTTCCGTTATTGTTGGCACAGGGGCATACCTAGGGTTCAACGCTTCAAAAACGCACCAACAAAACCCTAACTACTGGCCCTTTCGGCAACACCTGCGAAGCAGATGAAGTCTCACTCGAAGTAGAGGCAGGGGTGGTCGTAGGACTCAAGTGTCTACAAACTAGCTGGGACACAGATCTGGGATTACAACACTTAACAAAGCACCTAGCAGTTAAAATTCATTAGTACTTAACCCTTAGTCACATCGCAGGTCTAAACCCTAGTTACAGAACAATGCAATATTCAACAAGATCTAACACATCCAAGCACTTAGCATATAGAAACAGACTAGATCTAGCATTCATTCACATCACGAAGCACTAAGCTACTATATCAGATGCATCTAACAACAGATAAAAAAACTAAGCATAAATCACAACAATCACATAAGAATCATAAGCACAAAGCAACCACAACACAGGATATACGTGGTTCACCCCAGTGTGGGGCTACGTCCACCAACTCTTATTCTTTTTATTTTCTTCTATCAATCTCTTTACATGCACAGAGCCACATAATAACTCCGCATAGGACAAGAGATCTGCGTGCACCTCGCCAGATCCTCCTTCCCTGAGCTAGGTTTAAGCATAGAGTCATTCTTACAATTACTTGCACTCAACCCTGCAAGTTCTCAACACACAATATGCACAGAGCTAGCTTGATCACATAGATTCGACTACTTACATTGCTTGCACTTAGCACACTACAAAACTTAGCTTACAACTGAATTCTCCTCTTACTTACATCACCTATATTTCTATTTATACTTTACAAAAGGGGCCTAAGCATGGGTAAAACCCATGGGATGACATCACATACCCGTTACATAAACCCTAAACCCAAAAATCCATGAGAAGGGGGCGAGATCCCGCAATCTTTGCTTTGCCTTGTGCTCCGTCTTTGACCAACCTGTCGAAGTCCCAAAATAGGTCAAACATGACCACCATTTCCAGCTTGTGGTTCGTTTTATTTTGGGAGTTACACTCCGTGGAAAATAGGGTTTGTGGCTAGTCCTTAAACTAGTCAAAAACAAGTGTTTCGGGTAAAAACGTCGTAAATTCTTCATAAAATATCCCAATTTAGTGAGAGAAAATGTGTTGGTTAGGGTACATTATTTATTATGTTGTGTAACAGTTTCAGATCAATTCAGAAAATATTCCATGTGGGGCACGCTCTACAAGGTCTCTCTCTAGAATAAGCTAGAATTCAACAAGGTATGCCATTTTTGCTATAACTCCTTTTCTGAGAGGTTCCAAGTAGTAACACTTGGAGGAGTTGTATAAAACACATTGAATAACATTGTATATCAGTTTCATATATTTATACATTATAGTTACAAAGTTATAATTACTTCAAGTTAGGGTTGTTGACTAATCCAAAACTAGGCATGTGAGACTAAATAAAAGTTTGATGAAAATGATAGTCTCTTGTTGTTAAAGTTAAGGAAGGTTTGTAGGAATGTGATCATATACACTAGGTCTATTACAAAGATACAAATCATATTTGGATGATGAAATTGATGAGGGCTTTTGGTTGAGTCACATGTTGAGTACATGGTTGAGACAAGTAGTTGATGAGTTGGCACATACATGAGGTGTATAGTTGATGATGTTGGTTGATGAGTAGTTGACACATGAATTGTACATACTTGGTACATGGTTGGATGCACTTTTTTATGGTCCAAGTTGATTACAGGTTGTTTGTTACAGGTTTCTGCATGGTTGATGCACTTGTTTATGGTACAGGTTGAGGTACAGGTTGATGCATGGTTCATATTTATTGGTATAGGTTGATGCATGGTTCATATTTATTGGTACAAGTTTACAGTGGTATATCTCATAGTGACAAGATGACAGTGGTTCCATCATTCTACTTCTACTTTAGGGTGGTAGGATGGGGCAAGGACAGGTGGTTGTAGCCACCTTCCGGTTGTAGCCGAAGAACATAGGGAGTTGTAGCCTCCTTCTCGTTGTAGCCAGAGAATTGGGGAGTTAGAGTTTCCCTCAGGTTGTAGCCTAAGAAACTAGGGGTTTGGAGCATCCTTCCAGTTGCAGCTGGAAAACAAATGAAGTTGGTTCTTCCAATGAATGTAATTCTTCAAGACATATAAGAAAAAAACATTCTGTGGTTTTCTCCCAATTTGGGTTTCCACGTAAAAAAATGGTATACTGTGTATGTGTATGTTTTTTCATTTGTTCATTGTTGATTTACTCTGCAGTTATTGGATGATAATTCTTCATTGATATAACACTTGGATTATATGGTTAAAAAGGATTATATTTCTCTATTACTGATTCACCCCCCCTCTCAGTAATCCAACATGACTCGTCCCGAGTCACTCTGATCTAGGTAGCTCTGCCTCAAATACCTCAAGTTCCTTCGACCTATTTCTTTGCCAGAGCCTCTTGCTTAATGAACTCTTGAATAATCTTCTCAGTCACAGGCCCTTCCAAGCGTTGTTCTACTATGGTGACCACTTGTTCTAGTTCTGCACCTCGTCCTTCAATTTCCTCAAAAAGTGTGTAAGCTTCATCTTGCACAGGCTGGAGTTGTTGAGTCACTTCCACGACTTTACTTTGTATGGCATGGACCTTCTACTGAACCATGCATTGTTCCTGGGACCTTTTCATCCTCTCGACCACTGACAAAGGCTTCAACTGTGCCTGCACTATTTCTACTTGTTGATTTGCCTCCTAGAGTTGTGACTCCAATGTTGGGGTCCTCTGCAAGATGCTTGTAAGTCTGCGGACTTCGACTGTCGAGTTGTTTGAATTCTAAGGCCAATGCCTTGATTCTGTGGACTGTGCTCCAGACAGTTTCTTCTATTTGGTCTCGCACTTCCTGCAGAGTGCTTTGCACTACTTGTAGCTCTAGTTCTGCTACTTTATGTTGGAGTTGTTGAATGGCTTCAACAAGCTTTTCCACTTGATCCTCCATTGGGTATTCTTCCACCTGTGTTAAGCCCGTCATAGAGTGAAGTGATATAGTGACTGTTTCTTTAACTCCAATGTGATCGGCGAGCAACTGTTCTTTCTACTTCTGGATCTACTCTCTATCCTCTTCAAACTTGGCTTGGATGTCATATTTTTCTTGTTGTGCAACCCAAATTTTCTCTATGGCTTCCTCTTGTGCTTGCTTCAGGGCCTCTATAGCCTGCTCCTTTTCCTCCTGGACACAATGAAGGTGAGCTTCAGTCGCATCCTCTATTATACATAGCTGGGTAGGTTCATCTCCCAACTATGTTCCTTCTGATGATGTTGGTGCAGTGGATACTGCACGGCTGGAGTAGAGGGCTTGGTGTACCCCTTTCAACTCTGCTTCAATTCGATCATACATAGTTTCTTGATTTGCTTCATTGCATTGTAAAATATCTTCTGATGTATTTGATATGGAAACGATGATGAGCTCTATGTCATCCATCGTGAGCACAGTCTGCATCTATGGTTTACTGGCTTTGGACTTCTTCTGCAATGTAGGTTTCATGGGGGAAACCTTCCTTTTCTTAGATGTCTCAGCTTCATCAATGGGATCCCTAGGCACTGTCAATTCACCTTGCTTCTTCTTGTCTTCATTTTCTTTGTCCTCTTCTTTGTCTACTTCATCACCTCCTCCTCCTCCAAGTGAATCTGAAGCAGTCTCTTCTAATGCGTTGTTAATCTCCTATACCTATTTCTTCTTCTTCCTTCTATTGTTGTTGGGTGCATCATACTCTTTGCGAGTAACCACAGGACCTCTAATGAGGTTGGGGTCGGACAGTTCTACCTGGTCGACTGGAATAAGGAACTCTACAGGTCAATCCTTAGTTATTTCTTCCATGTCCTCCTCTATGATCTTATAATAAGATTGGATCTCTTCTTTATTTTCGTCTGCATGCGCAGTGATATAAATAAAATGTCTATTTGCACGAAACTTCACAAATGGTCTGAAACTGTGCAGGGTGTTCGGTGTCATACGAGGGAAAGACTCAATAGCCCTCTTCAACTGCATGTAATAGGTGTGGAAAACCATGTTTTACTACCATTGCTTAGCCATGTTGCTCGAATACTAGAGTGTAGTGAACTTCACAGCTAAGAGTTTGGATGGCTCAATATCAGGGAAGGTCGCACCTTTCGACATCTCCCAAGAAATAAAGGCAATGAGGATCATAAGCCGACTGAAATGAAACTCATATCTCTGATCCTGAGATTTGTGACAGTATTTTTCTAACTGGTTGACGAGGTAGCTCGCCTAGTTCATTTGTAGCCCTTCCACACATTTTCCCGCAAGGTCAACAACAAACCCTATGACCTGTGTGGGTTCGTTCTTCCTTACTATCTTACCAATGATCAACTGGCAGGCTAGGTGCACTATGTCATTCTCGATGGAGGCTACCTTGTAGCATCTCTTCCCCTTCTCCACATCGCCATAGGTATCTTTAATTTTCTGCGCCAAGGCGCGATCTGCAGCCTTCCCTGGATAAAATTCTTGTGGGTCTGGTCCTTGCATGCTTAATTTGGTGATCTGATGGATCAACGTCAGATCTATGGTGATGTGTCTGTCCATCCATAGATATCTGCCATGGAATCATGACAATAGGATATTAACGCACACATTAACGTCCTAATGCCTTCCAAAGTGTGGTATCTTCTATTGATTAAGGTTGGTTGTCATTGATGTCAACCCTTGAAGAAAGCCCCGTAGCACAAAGGTTTGGGTAATGGACCCAATATTGTTTGATGTAAATATGACTCATTATTGTTTTTTCATGGTTGATAAGAAGTAAATATGGATGAACTCCAAAGTGGTCCCCTTATGGTGAAAGCCCTCATGGTGAAAGCCCTCATGGGAAGACACTTTGTGGAGTAAGAGAACCCATGCTTAATTGTGGAATAATGAGATGAAGGAAAGTGAATTTGTCAGGGAAAATATCCTATATGGATAGTGCTTGTCATGTCATTTCCGGTGGTATGTGGAACATCACATAATTCCTCACGGTTAGAGAGTTATGGCCATGAGAAGTTGGAGACCCCAGGTTTGGGTAATGGACCCAAGTTTGTTTGATGGGTAACGGTATGATTTATGATATATTTTCAGATAATAATATTCTATATGGATATTACATTTCATGCCATTTCTGGTGGTATGTATAACATCACATAACTCCTCATGGTTTGAGATTTATGGCCTTACGAAGTTGGAGGACCCTCATATGTCATCTAGAAGCCCCAAAAGGTCAAAGTAATTAAAGTGGTTTAAGAGATTTTAAAAGGTAAATAATAAAGTGAAGTGTTGAGTGTATTATAATTCAAAGTGAATACAAAATAAATTATTTCAATAATAAATTTAATGTAGAAATTAGAAGTGGACCCAACCCTAAAATAAGGAAAGTCGGCCAAGTGACCTAGAAGATGTTTTTAAGGAAGCTACTTGGAGAGTATAAATAAGAGGCAAGGCTCTCTCATTTGAATAAAAATTGAGAATATTGAATATATATATGTGTCTGAGGTAACCAAGGATATACAAACTGGAATTCTGAGTGAAGGTGAAGAAAAGAAGGCGGAAATGCAAGGCAGGATAAATTCTTTTGATGGTTCTTTCTAAGGTATGTTATTTACAGGTCATCTCACCATTTTCGCTATAAATTTTTTTCTATAATGATTCGGACCATGAAATTTCTATGCAAGTGAGAAAACATATCCAAGTATCTATGGTTAAAAATTCATCTTGTGGGTCGTTGTATTTTGGGAGTTACACTCTGTGGAAAATAGGGTTTGTGGCCAGTCCTGAAACTAGTCAAAACCAGGTGTTTCGGGTAAAAACGTCATAAATTATTCATAACAGATCAAACTTCAGTGAGAAAAAATGTGTTGGTTAGGGTACGTTCTTTAGTATGTTGTGTAATATTTTCAGGTCATTTAATCAAAAATTGTGTTCGTGGCACGCTCTACAAGGTCGCTCTCTAGAATAAGCCAGAATTCAGCAAGGTATGCCATTTTTGCTATAAATCCTTTTTTGAGAGGTTCCAAGTAGTGACACTTGGAGGAATTTCATTAAACACACTAAAAAACATTGTGTATCAGTTTCAGAGATTTATACATTACAGGTTCAAAGTTATGATTACTTCAAGTTACGGTTGTTGACTAATCCAAAACTAGGCATGTGAGACTAAAGAAAAGTTTGATGAAAATGCTAGTCTCTTGTTTTTAAAGTTAAATAAGGTCTGAAGGAATGTGATCATATACACTAGGCCTATTACAGAGCTACAAATCAGATTTGGATGATGAAATTGATGAGGGCTTTTGGTTGTGGTACATGTTGAGTACATGGTTGAGACAAGTAGTTGATGAGTTGGTACACATACATGAGGTGTATAGTTGATGATGTTGGTACATATTGATGAGTCATAGTTGATGAGTAGTTGACACATGATTGGTACATGGTTGGATGCACTTGTTTATGGTACAGGTTGGTGCATGGTTGATGCACTTGTTTATGGTACAGGTTGATTACAGGTTGGTGCATGGTTGATGCACTTGTTTATGGTACAGGTTGATGCATGGTTCAGATTTATTGGTACAGGTTTACAACGGTTTATCTGTCAGTGATAGTGTGACAGTGGTTCCATCATTCTACTTATACTTCAGGGTGGTAGGATGGGGCAATGACAGGTGGTTGTAGACACCTTTTGGTTGTAGACGGAGAACATTGGGGGTTGTAGTCTCCTTCTGGTTGTAGCTAGAGAATTGGGGAGTTGGAGCTTCCCTCATATTGTAGCCTGAGAAACTAGGGGGTTGGAGCCTCCTTCCAGTTGCAGCTGGAAAACAAAGGAAGTTGGTGCTTCCATTGAATGTAATTCTTCATGACATATAAGAAAAAACATTCTGTGGTTTTCTCCCGATTTGGGTTTCCACGTAAAACACTGGTGTACTGTGTATGTGTGTAATTGTTTATTTCTTACTGCTCATTATTGGATAATAATTCTACATTGATATAACATTTGAATAAAAAGGATTATAGTTATTCTATTATTGATTCACCCCCCCTCTCAGTAATCCAACAATTGGGACCAGAGCAGGTTCCTTCAGAAATCAGTTTAACCACTGAAAGGTAGATCATGGAGAGTACCAACTCGTATAAAAATGGAATACCACAGTTTGATGGACAAAAGTGTGCTTTTTGGAGCATGAGGATGAAGACATATATGCAGGCACAAGGATTTCAAGTTTGGCAATCAATTGTAGATGGATACATAGCACCAACAGTTCCCCCAACAAATGACAAAGCAATGAAACTCGGTGAGAATAATTCCAAAGCCATAAATGCACTTTTGAATGGTCCCAGTGATACAATATTCACCAAAGTTGCCCATTGTAAATCTGCTAAAGAGATTTGGGACAAGCTTCGAAATATTTATGAAGGAGATTCAAAAGTCAAAGTAGCAAAGCTTCAAACTTACAGAGGTCAGTTCGAACAACTAAAAATGAAGGAAGATGAAGATATTGTAGCCTACTTCTTATGATTTGATGAAACAATGAATGCAATCATAGAATTGGGAGAAGAAATCGAAGAATCTGTAATTGTTCAAAAGGTACTAAGATTTCTTCCTATGAGATTCAACCCTAAGATATCAACACTAGAGGAAACATCGGATCTAAACTCAATAAGCATGGACGAACTGCATGGAATCTTCACAGCATATGAGATGAGAAATGAACAGGAAAATCCAAATGTAAAAGAGGCAGCCTTCAAATCATCCAAAAGATCAAAGCAAAA
>ML776870.1:2260225-2274729 GCA_009831015.1 Picea engelmannii
GATGCACTTGTTTATGGTACAGGTTGATTACAGGTTGGTGCATGGTTGATGCACTTGTTTATGGTATAGGTTGATTACAGGTTGGTGCATGGTTGATGCACTTGTTTATGGTACAGGTTGATGCATGGTTGATGCATGGTTCATATTTATTGGTACAGGTTTACAATAGTATATCTCATAGTGATAGTGTGACAGTGGTTCCATCAATCTACTTCTACTTCAGGGTGGCAGGACGGGGCAAGGACAAGTGGTTGTAGCCACCTTCCGGTAGATCTCCTCTTGAGAGATAGACTCTTAACTCTTAAGACAAAAGATGCTTATCATGGACACTGACTTCCTTTTCAATCTAGATAAACTAATGTGTGAGGAGGAAGGAGGAAAGAAGTACCTTTTACTGGTGTTTGTCCCTGCACGGTCCAAGTTGAGCTCCAATTTTGCGCTCCTCGATAAGCCCTGTAAACAAACAAAGATACAACCACTTCCTACTCTATTGAGATTAGCTTAAAATAGAACTATCTATTAGAGAAAAGTTCATGTGAGATTAAACACAAACTAGAAAGAAACAAGCCAAGCATGTCGTATTAATGAGAACAACAATGAAGGAAACTTACAACCGTAGATGCGAGTGCAACAGTTTCCTCAAGTCCTCCTTGTCTAACCCTTGCTTCAAAAGACTCATGATCAAAATGAAAATATCTTCACTGATTATTCTCCTCCACTTCACTGTGTGTTTCCTATGAGATCATAGGTTTCATGCCTCCAAAATCCCTCCCTTTTCACCATAAGAAAGCCTGCTTATATAGGCTTGGAGAGGCACAACCACTTGAGATATATTTGGGGTAAGTTGAGGATTTTCCTCCTTTAGTTAGGGATCTTCCCTAAGATCATGGCTTGACTAAGGATTCGAATCCAACTTCCTTCAAAGATTGAAGGGATCTTTCCCTCATTCTTCTCAACAAACCAATTGTTGCCCATAATAGGTAGTGCTCCCCCAAAAGGGAAATCAAAGTGTTATAACACTCCCTAGTAATTTATACGGGGGCGCCATCACTCCTGACAGTAGCAACGCTCCTCCAAAAGGGAAAATGCAGTGTTATAACACTCCCTGATAGTCTATAGGGGAGTGCCAACACTCCTGAGAGAGGTATAGAGGAGCGTTCTCCTCTAAAAACTCAATTTTTGTGGTTCTTTCAAATGGAAAGAGGTTCATAAACCCAGTTAACCATTCCTCTTCTTCCAAATCCAATGTTTGAGGTGTTTCAAATGTCTTTCTGATGTCATTATATGTACTACATAGGCATTATGGCAGTATGCTTTTCCTAACACTTGCGACACTTGTGAGAAAAATGCGACACTTGTAATGACGACACTTGCGACACTATCAAAGTGAGTATTTTTATGTGTAACAGATTGCCCCCCAAAGTATGAAGTTAGAAGATGAGAACTGATAGCTGAAATGATTTGTAGAATTTCAAGCAAGGGTATAGACGTAGAGAACCTAATAGAAGATGCACACAAACATCCAACAAATATTATGACATGTTTCAAACCTAATGTAGGCATACCTATGCTTGGGTGATAAAGACTTGCAAGGTATGGCCACCATCAAATACACTACGGATCCATAATTGTAATGATAAAAAGTATAGCCACTGAGGATACAGTGTGGATCTATACTCCTATGACCTGAACTGATCATAGCCACAAATAATACATAGTGGATCTACGAGATGATAAGACATAACCATGACCAATACAAAGTGGATCTATGTGACAGTATATGTGTCATTTTTCAATAGAAACTCCTTCGCAACCTGGGCAAAGTACATATAAGAGTGATGACTCAACCCAGGGTCTTCTTACCGATCCGGATGTAGTATGAATCTAACCATGTGAATAGATGTAATGATGTTGAACATGGAATAAACCACTCGATTACCGGTCAATGATGTAAACCGTTAACAAGCGTGAGGGAAATCATCATTAATGTCAATGATTCCCAATGTACTTCTAGTACATTCCAACGAATGTGAATGGATGAGTTGAAGTCGAACATCCGTGGAATCATCCGATCAGAGGTCAATCATATAAACCCACTGTCGAATGTGAGGAGGCCTTCCATTGAGGCATCCAAGTCCCAAAGTACTAATTGGTTTCTAAGTCTAGTCCCTAGATAATGTGTTGAAGTTGACAGGAATAGACTCGTCGAAGGAGGGCCTTGATGTATCACCCATCAACGACATGAAATGGAAACAGAGATCTAATTGGTAGATCAAATGAACATGGACTGACACGAGTATTGAGACAAGATATTTGTGATGGCTGACTCTCGAGGCTGATACTTCCCTTGAACACTGAGGCACAACAGTAGAAACATGACATGGACCAAAACACAATGATGCAATGGATATTGTGACTTTCGTCGGGTGACCCAAAGGAGTAAGAAAAACTCAAAGGATTGGTTCAGTACAGAGGTTCAATGGATTAAGATGTGCACAAAGACAAAGTGTCGTGTTCAAGGGTGACTCTAAGAGTTACTTGGTAATGTTCACAAAAACCTGCTTGGCTTGCTTCTTTCAATTTTTCCCCCATCCAGATAGACGAGTACCTCTTTTTGATTTAACAAGCTCGAGGAGGATAACACATGCTCAATATAACTCACCTTCAGTAAGTTCCTCTTCCTTTGTTTAACGAATTGGAAGAAGTAAGGGTTCAATCCCACATGGGCCCTTCAATGTATGATGGTTTAACAAGTCCAGAGAAGGTAAACTCGAAGGTTTTTCATGATTATAGAGTCTGGAAAAACACTTAAAAGAGAACTCTCTAAGTTCCTTTTTTGTAAAGTAGTCTGATGAGACCGGAAAAGAGATAAACTATCGCTCAACATACATTTTCTTCAAATAATTTAATGAGCATGAAGAGAACAAGGTCCCTCGGCAAGCTTTTCATGTTTAGAGAGTCTGAAAAGAACTTAAAGATGACTCCAATGTTGTCCTTTTTCGTAATGTTAGTCTCGCGAGGCCTAAAAAGAGATAAATTTTCACTTGAAAGATGCCCTTTCAAACCTTTTAATGAGTGGGAAAGGAAGAAAGATCACTCAACAATATTTTCATGTTTAGATAGTCTGAAAAGAGCTTAAAGGAGACTCCAGGGGTTCCTTTTTCGTGTATACATATAGGTCTGAAAAAGAGATAAAATTTTGCCCAGATGCATTCTCATGTATTTACAAGCACGGGAAAGAGAAAAGACTAAGCTCGGTATGCCCCCAGCTTGAGATCTAGTGGCTTAACTCCAGAAAGATCATCAAAGGCTGGAGACATGCCCTCCAAGCTTCAATTCATTCGCCAAATTTGAGGTTGTCACCAATTTCTCTAGTAGATGAGAAAAAAGGAGAAGGGTGGATGAAAAGAAGGTTCAAGAGAGGTGACTGTTTCATTTTTTAACAAGCTTGACACAAGAAAAGAACTATGCTCAGGGCCTCTGTTTCATTTTTTTAACGAGCTTGCCATAGAGAAGAGAAACTATGCTCGTGGTTTCATCTGGATCATGGCTTCCAAGAGGAAAATGCTCTGGAAGGGTACCATGTCAAGGGACAAAAATCGATCATGGCCTCTAGGAGATCTTCACTGGATGGAAGATAATCACTCGGAAAGGAACACATGTCAAGGGTCGCGATAGGGGTAAGGAGATCAGGCTCCAATAACCCTACCGAATAAATTGCCATGTCCACTATCGGATCCAAATCACTGGAAGTTGAAATCATGGGAGACAATAGAAAATCGACATCAAGAGGGGAGATAGGCTGTATATCTACCCGAATTCCTTCACGAAGGGGAAGAAAAGAGGATCGGTGATGGTTATTATCCTGAGGTAACTTGTCAATGTGAAGTATTTCTGGAATAGATTCATCAGAAGGAAAAGTTGGGGAAATGCAGTCGATCGTAGATGACAAGGAACTCAACCGTGATTGCATCGAGGAAACGTCAGGTGCCAATAGATGTTGGTCATCCGACTAGGGAGAAGCAGATTGGGTAGAAACGTATGATGTTTCGGCTGGACTAAGTGGCACGGTGTCACCTAGTGCATCGAATTCCAACGGAAAAGTTACAATCCAAGGGTCAGATGATTCCAAATATCGATAAGCCGCGGTCGAAATCATATCGACGGTGGCAACATGATGTGTAGTCGGTGGAAGTGGTGTAGGGAAGGTACCCATGAGGCTAGAATCTTTCAGTAAGCCAACACCAACACTTTCATACGTGATATTGTGGTCTCCCAAGAAAGGAATATTGTTGGTAGCGGGAACACGAGCATCGGTCGTGCAGAAATCCAATTGATCAACAGTGACAATTTTGCTCTGATGAGGAAATTGGACACATCGAAAAACTGATGAGGCAACGAAATTCATAGCATAAAACCAACTTCTTCCAAGTAACAAGTTGTAATCGAGGGGAGCATCGACCACCTCAACATCAACAGTAACAGTTTTTCCACCCAATTGGATGGGTAGGGACTGTAAAAGCCCATGGGGATGAAAGCCTCACCCGTCGAAGGCGCGTAACATCGTTTGGAATTTGTTGAGTGCTGGTGATTTTAAACCTTTCCAACACGCTAAATACATGACACAAGTCGAGGTTCCCTCATCCAGAATAGTTCGGTGGATTTATTGATTGTGAACAACAACATCAACTTGGAAATCAAGTTGGTGGGAGAGTCGAGACGCATAATTGTCCAGGTTAAACATGATCTGATTGGACGACTCAGGATCAACAATTCCAAGAGCATCCAAGAGCGTTCTACGTTGACTGGGGCAGTGTTGTAGAACTTCTAACGTAGACATAGAACATGGTGCTTGAGCCAAGTCTTCAACAATGTTGTAGTTCTGGGCGGCATGTGAACTAGGATTAAAGGTATCTTTGCGAACAATGCTCTTAGGAGGGTGTAAGATAGAGTTGAACGTGGGTTTCTCAATCTGGAGTGGTCCAGACAGAGGATTAACCGATGGAAGACTAACGGAGGATGATGATGGATCCGGTAAAGTACCGGTACCATTAGTGTCTTTTCCTTTCTCAGGGTTACCTTGTGTGTTGTATGTCTTAGAGCGAGTGGTCAAATTGATCCCATTAAACATATAAATATGTGCACTCGATGAGGCCTCATCATTAGGATCGCTAGAATTTCCCCCAGGAGATGGGGTTTGAGAAACCATGGATTGCTGCTGTGGAAAAGGTTGAGTAAGCACACCGGGTTGTGATTTTCCTTGGAAAATTTTGGCCACTTCATTCCGAAGTGGATAGTCTCGAGTGTAGTGATCGTCACCACAAATGATACACGGGAATTTCAGTTTCCGTTGTGTTTTCTTTTCGGTAGTAGGTGTTTGATTTTTTGGTTGTTCATTGTTATTTTTTTATTTATTCTTTGTCTTCTTCTTACCTCCGGATTGTTGTGAAGGGGAAGATTGAACTGCATTCACCTCAGATATCTAATTTTGGGGGGAGGTAGAGGAGAGTGTGGTTGATTGGGAAAAAGATTGAGTTTTGACGGAACCGATAACACCATCCGCATGAGATGAGGATGATGGTTTGGATGGATCGATATTAGCTCGAGTAACATTCGGAAGAAAATCATACAAAGTACCAGATTGGGAATAAACAAAATCTAAATACTGAGCCCGGGCGATGGCTTGTTCCTCTGTGACCGCACCACCCATAGCGACATCGCGAGCGATCGTGGGTAACAGTAATTTAGTAAACCATTCTTCCAATAGCATGTCAAGAATGACTACCTTGATCATCCTTTGTCGTCGCCTCCACTCATGAATATTATCAGAGATATGCACGGAGTTAGTTTGACGAAGAGAGGTCAAGAGTTCAATACCCATCTCGCAGTGAATAGGCAGTTGAAAGTGTGTGAGGAAAGACATGGAAAGGGAATTGAAATCGTGGAAAGAAGCACGTGGTAGCTCGATATACCATTTTGTTGCCGAATCGGTAAGTGTTTGCTAGAAAAGACGCAAACATACATAATCATCCATGAGAAAGTTTTATGAACACCACAAATGGAAAGTCATCACATGATTGTTTGGATCTTCGCTAGGGTTTCCATCAAATTTCAGAATATCAGAAGGAAGTTTAGCTGGAATGACTGGCCAAACCGGTGAATGAAAAATAGGATCATTAGTTAACCAAGACAAGTTTGGGAGATCCAGAGTCGCAAGGAAAGGTAGCTGTCGGTTAATTTGCGAATGATACTAGTGCGACATAGGAACACCAGTAGGACCATAAAATAGGTTATATGGATAGTTGTAACCAGTAGGTCCTCCTATATATGGTTGTTGCTGGCCAGGATAAGAAGGATTCGATGATGAATGAGAAACATTTGCATAACCCAGTGAGTTCTGAATATTATAGGCTGGGTGATTTATTTGTCCATGAGGAGGATAAATTTTTTTCCCTTGAGAATGGTAAGGAGTAGATCCCAGAGGTGGATACACATTAGACCCATGAGGAGGATAAGACTATGGTCCCAGACAACTCCAAGTGGTGTTTGGGATGCCGCCCGGATAAGATTCAGTGTAAGATGTTCCGGAAGGAACAGGATTGGATACTCCTCCTAGTGGTTTATTATATGAGTTCCCCCCAACATGGGGTTGAGTAAAAGTGCCTCCTGAAGATCCTCCCCAGGATTGTGAAGGGTTTCCAACAAACGATGGTTGCCTCCCTTCCAGTGGTGGATTTATGACTGGGGGATGACTGAAAAATGGAGGTTTCCCTCCAGGAGGAACATGAAAAGGGGGTTTCCCCCCAGGAGGGGTAAGCCCACCATGAAAAGGTAGTCCTCTAGGAGGGAAAGGTTCATTGGATGATGGTTTCCATCCAACCAGTTGTGTTGGGCTAGCAGGGGTCTGCATTCTCGGGTGAGTAGATGTCCTAGCAGGATTATGTGGAACATGTGGAGCTATAGAGTAAAAGCTTATAGAAACGGGGGTAGAGATTGGAGTTCCTTGGGGATGAATAGAGGTGATGAGTCTAGCATTAGGATGGACTTGTGCTGGTGTAACAGTAGGGTTAATAACCTGATCGACTAGGTGATTCATGGTTTGACCAGATGGTCCTGTTTCACTAGGAGGGTCATGAAGATGAAAGGGTTGTCGAAAAGATTCAAAATGTTCATAGAGATCGCGTCCCGATGAAGTCCTCCGAACAGAACAAGCAGGTGTGGGATTGGTATCTACTGCGGTGATAGGACGAACATGAGTCCTATACTCGTCACCAAAGATTGGTTCTGTGGATCCCATATATGTTTCGGTAAAAATCCTCTCTGGTAATTGTGGGACCTCTTTGTCTATGATGTTCCCAAGGGAGTCTAAACGAACCAAAAGTGGTTCGAGAGGAGTTACCAACACAGATGTAGTGGGATTTAATCCATGACCAAAGCGCCTTCTGAGTTATCTAATGGAGGAGCAATAACACCTCCAACGTCGGCTTGATTTTCTACCTCTCTACGGTAGTTGTCTTCTGGAGGGTTAGGAGGTAAGGGTTGATAGCCTTCCAGAGGCAACCCTTGCATCATACGTGATCGACGAAGACCTGTATTGTCTACAATCTCAATTGTGGAGAATAACAGAACACACTGAAAATCTAGGGCCAACTAACAAAAAGAAACAACATACGCTAATAAAACCTAGGAATCAACGAAGCAGACAAAAAACTTCTTTCGATGATCGTACTAGTTGGTGATGAAATCCAACGTCGCGTGATCAAGTCAAGAAGGGGCTAGGTTATGGTGGAATAGTTACAATGGAGACCTTCTTAACGGACTTTCACCTTTGTGCAAGTTTCCACGTAGTAATTATGGATTTACCCTCCAAGGAGCCCGAGTGAGTTTGACCAATGTCTATTCCAGGTACAATAAGACTTCCCTTCAATGTCACCTTGTGTAAGTACCTAAAGATTATGGCAACTAAATACACTGATTCGTAGTGAGCCCCTAGGCGGGTACAGTCAATAGTTTGATCCGAAACGTATGGGCAGGATAACAAGTCTGAAATGAACCCGAGAGGCTCCCACACATAATCATGGGTATACCTTCAAGTGACCCCCAATATACGATCCGACAACTACAAAAAGTTGAACCACGGAGGGATAATCTCTGTAATTCACCCGAATGCGACCTCGTGTGCAACCCCTGTGTGAGAGGGGGATCCCAGAAAACCAATACGACAATTGGATTTGACTCTCCCTAGCTCAGGATGCTAATGTTTGTTTTGAAAACTTTGGAGAGTTGTACTCACAACCTAATCCAAAGTGCTAACCCTAGTCTACTGTTGGTGGAAGATCCTAAAAACAAAAAATGTTCTAGATAATTTTTAATTAGCGTTCGTTTTACAACTGTTCTTTACTCAAATGGTGCACGAAAGTGAAACTGATGGAATGAGGACTCAATTCCCAAAAAGATGCATGAAAGATGATAAGCAATTGTTTCTTTTCAATGAATGCCTATTTAAGGAAAAGAGAAAGAGTCGTTTTCACTTTCAAACACTAATATGAAACATCCTCAATCAATTGGTTCTCAATCGAATCCAATGCAATGCTAAAAAAAATTCAAAAACGCCTTCTAATATGAAAACTAATCACTAAAATGTATCTTTTGTCGTTTGTATGCGAATGATGATTAATTCAATACAAAGACTTCTCCTACCAACTACCCTTTCAAATCAAGGAGATTCAGACAAGTATAAGCAAATTTTGCACAAACAAAACACACCCTCTTGCTATGATTGAAACAAGAAGAAAACATAAAACAAAAGATAACAAAGCAAAATCAAACAATTCACACAAAAGAGAGATGTTTTAGAACGATGACTTCAAAAAACCAAATAATATGATTCATAGATTTCTGATGCCCTTCACCAGAGTTCCCGCTCAGTCGGATAGGAGAGAAGAAAGTAGTGGATTGATTTCAAGTTCTCAACAACAGAAAAACTCAAAATGAAGAAGAAGGCCTCAAAATATGAATAGAAAAGTTATTATTCCTCATAAGGAAGGATGTCAAAGTTCAAAAGGAGGAAGCATTGAATCACAAAGAAGCTCAGTAAGTGAAAAAACAGGGTCTGGACCTCAAAAAAGACAATTTTGGAAGGTATTTTTGCAAAGGAGAGGCTAGCGCTTTGGTGTAAGGGACACCAGAGCATTATAAAGATCTGTCTAAGACTTCCATGGAGTGCTGGTGCTGGGCTAACATAGGCACAGGGGCACTAGTCTTCAAAAACTCAGAAAATTGTCCAAAAACCCAAAATTTCAGTCAAACTTTGGCAATCAAGATGAATGTGATGGACTAAGGATTCAATCAGTAGGTGAAATCAGACATACGGGGTGAACACAGCCTAAAATAACAAAGGGTAAGACAAGGTATATGAGGAAAACCAAAAAGAAATTTTTTTGATTCGATCCCCAGTGGAGTCACCAATTTCTGTTGAAGGAAAATCTCCCTGCGGACAGGTAGATCTCCTCTTGAGAGATAGACTCTTAACTCTTAAGATAGAAGATGCTTATCATGGACACTGAATTCCTTTTATATCTAGATAAACTAATGTGTGAGGAGGAAGGAGGAAAGAATTACCTTTTACCGGTGTTTGTCCCTGCACGGTCTGAGTTGAGCTCCAATTTTGCGCTCCTCGATAAGCCCTGTAGACAAACAAAGATACAACCACTTCCTACTCTATTGAGATTATATTGAAATAGACCTATCTATTAGAGAGAAGTTCATGTGATATTAAACACAAACTAGAAAGAAATAGGCCAAGCATGTCATATTAATGAGAACAACAACGAAGGAAACTTACAACCATAGATGTGAGTGAAGCAGTTTCATCAAGTCCTCCTTGTCTAACCCTTGCTTCAAAAGACTCAGGATTAGAATGACAATATATTCACTTATTATTATCCTCCACTTCACTGTGTGTTTCCTATGTGATCATAGGTTTCATGCCTCCAAAATCCCTCCCTTTTCACCATAAGAAAGCCTGCTTATATAGGCTTGGAGAGGCCCAACCACTTGAGATATCTTTGGGGTAAGTTGAGGATTTTCCTCCTTTAGTTAGGGATCTTCCCTAAGATCATGGCTTGAATAAGGATTCGAATCCAATTGCCTTCAAATATTGAAGGGATCTTTCCCTCATTCTTCTCAACAAACCAACTGTTGCCTAGAATAGGTAGCGCTCCCCCAAGAGGGCAATCAGAGCGTTATAACACTCCCTAGTAATGTATAGGGGGGCGCCAACACTCCTGAAAGTAGCAACACTCCTCCAAAAGGGAAGATGCAGTGTTATAACACTCCTTGATAGTATATAGGGGAGCGCCAGCACTCCTGAGAGAGTTATAGGGGAGCGTTCTCCTCTAAAAACTCAATTTTTGTGGTTCTTTCAAATGGAAAGAGGTTCATAAACCCAGTTAACCATTCCTCTTCTTCCAAATCAAATGTTTGAGGTGTTTCAAATATCTTTCTAATGTCGTTATAGGTACAACATAGGCATTATGGTAGTATGTTTTTCTTGACACTTGTGAGACTTGTGAGCAAAATGTGACACTTGTAATGATGACACTTGCGACACTATCAAAGTGAGTATTTTCTATGTGTAACAGTAACGACATATCTCTGTAGCTTAAAGACGTCGGAATGCATCTCTACCTTGAAAAACAATTACCACACAAGTCGTGTCCTGGAAAGAGCTCTGATACCACTTGCAATATTCTAGATATAATATAATATGAAGAACAAAAATATTGAGAAAGCAATAGCCTGACAACAATGATACATCCAGAACAATATCAGAATAATACCAGAATAACACCAGAAAGATCACCTTTATTAATGATAGCAATTTTCACTTGTCTCTTCGAAGGGGAAACCTCTAATAGAGTAGAGATCTATTACAATAATATCCAAGAAAAACTTCACCCATGCCTCCTACACTTATTTGTACTAATTCTACCTTCTAAGGAAAGCTTCTATTAGGTCTTCTTACATTGACTTATTCTCATTTATTTATGAGGCCTTATTAACTAATGTCAACCTTTATTACATATAAAACATATCCTTCTAACTAATCACCCTTGGAGAGGGGTTAGGATCAGATCCTAACAGTAGGAACCCTGAAAAATGCTAACCCTTGGGATGGAAACAAAACAAACAAGGAACAAACAATATCTATCATTATGCAACCTTGACTTCTGCATTTTGGTTGCAACATTACTACATATTTTTTCTTGTTAAGAATTTGGGAATTTCAACACTACAGTATTATTCAAATTGAAGTATAACTACAAAAGAGTAAAAAAAAAGTATGGGGCCTACCCACTCTTATTTGATACTTATCCCATTGGACTCCTCGCAGACCTATCAGTTTTAAGCCTTATTTTTTCCTGTGGTCCTGACCACCTTCTCGACACCCTTATTTGGGACCTATCCCATTGGACTCTTATTTTCTCATTGATCGTGGTGGTATATATCACTTGTAAGCCCTTTTTTCCATGAACCCACCTTCCCCTTTCAACCACCCTTTTTTCCCACCTCTTCCTATGTTTCCCCTTCACCATGGCCAACTCCTGCAACCAATAGCTTGAAAACCACATCAATACTCACATAGATGCCAAAATAGACTACATGAAAGAGGAACTAAAGAAGTACATCAATTTCCACCTTGCCAGCCATCTTGTGGTCCATATTGATTCTCAATTTCACTCCTTTGTTGCCAAGGTCCAGAAAAAATTGCCATTTATTGGAGTCCATACCTCATCTGAACAACCTTCTCATCTGGAAGGTATGGCTTCCAATTCCCATCCTTTTCATTCCAACCCCTTTCATCATGATCTGTGTCTTCCACAAGTGGAGGTGAAAAAATTTGATGGCTCGGATCCCACTAGTCAGGTCACTCAAATGGAACATTACTTCTCCTTGCACGATATCACTCATGACTTGACCAAAATTCGTTACGGTGACCTCTATCTATATCCTCGAACATTGGCAATGGTGGAAACGACATAGAAAATCATGCCAAGGGCCAAGGCTATGTTGCTTAGACATAGTTTGTGGTTGAACTTTATGAACTCTTTGAAACCGACACTCCCTGGGTCGTTTGACCAAATTGAAATAGTCTGGTACCATAGAAGAGTTTATCACCACATTTGAATAATTGGCTCTCAGAGCATAGGGCATGTTTGATACCTTTTTTTTCGAGAATACTTTATCAGTGGCCTCAAGGATGAAATATGAGCCCAGGTCCTCATGGCTCGCTCTTAGACTTGGTTGGAAGCTACTTAATGTGACAAGGAAGCACAACATGTTGATTTTTACCAGCATCACAAACCCTCTTTTATTCCTCGCCCTCACCCTCTCAATCCTTCCCCTCATCCCACTCTCTCAAGATACAAAAATTAACTAGGGAAGAAATAGTTCAATTCCAACTAAAGGGTATTTGCTATAATTGTGATGAAAAATATTTTTCGAGGCATAAGTGTAAGGAATAGAAGTTGTTTACGACCATATTTGAGGATGTTTCTGATGAAGAGGTAGAGGCTCCTCTTCTGGCAGAGCTACCTGAGTCAACTGATCTCACTCTGCCATCTGATCCACCAGAAGTTGAACCGGTCATTTCATTAAATTCCCTCACTGTATTCTCTTTCCCAAATCTTCAAGTTAATTGGCTACATAAAAAATCAGAAGGTCATCATCCTAGTTGACAGTGGCAACATCGATAATTTTATTCATCATCACATTTCTCAATAAACCAATTGTTATATCTGTGTCGTCAATAATTTTCAAACCATAATTTCTAATGGAAGTTCCATGAAATGTGGGGGGCGTTTTGAAAATGTGTGTCTCCAAATTGGTTGGTACAACCTGAAATATCATATGTTTGTTATTGATATGGATGGTTGTGACATTGTGCTAGGTGCAGAATGGTTATGCACTCTTGTAACACCCCAGGTTTTGAACCCCCATTTTAAATAATGTATTGTTACAATGCTGAGAGGCCAAAGTGCCCAAACAATTATTGAAGAGCCAGTATGCCCAATAAATGTAATGTTTTGATCATTATTAATAATAAACACATCGCTAGCTACTAGACGGACAAGGACTAGACTTATAGGGGGCTATGATTCCACAAGAGAGGGAGCTTGAGGGACTAAGTGTTATTCCTATATTTTTATTACCATTTTTTCTAAGGGAGGGGATCGATTACGTGAACTTCTTGGGGAAGGCCAAGAGGTTCTTGTTTCCCCATGAGGTTACTTAAACCCGCCTCTGGTCTGATGGGGGGGTTCGAATGATGATGTGTTGTAATGATCCCAAGCCAAATTCTTTCTTGGAATCACTAACTACTACTAATTTATTGAGTTATTAAGTGCATACAAGATTCATCAACACATGGAGATCACAATATATTCAAGATGTAGAAGCACAAGCAAAGATCTGACCTTTTTATTATGAGCAATGTAAGATCAATACAATAGATGCCCGATCTGGCATAAACCTCAGATGGCTGTACAAGCAATAGATATGAGCTGCTACAAAATTCTCCCGACAATACAAAATACGCCTCCAAAGGCTGGATATACAATGAAGACTAAATCAAGAAGATCTGAGCTGCACTAATGCTCAACCTCCAAGTTGGAAAGTGCCACGTCCTGCTAGAATGCTGAAGCCCTGAATAATTCTTCCCTACTACCAAAAGTGTCCAATCATCCCGAGAAATATGCCAAATGATAGATCGAGCAACTGTAAGGAAAACCCAGATGTCCAAATTCCCAAATCCACTCTCAAACCCCGTAGATCTGAATTCTTCACTGAATGGTGTGCCCCACTGGATGACTGAAACCCTAGTTGGTTCAGCACTGATGAAGGAGGCATCCAAATGCTCTGAAACTCTCCAATAATATAGATTGGTCTATGAGAATCCCTTGGGAGAAGTTTCGGGCTCAGATCTCAAGCAAATCTCCCTAGATCTGAGTTTTACTGAATCACAGGACGTCCCCTATGGCTCCACGACGTCCCAATCTGCAGAAAAATATAGAATGATGATAACCCTCTAGAAAATCCCTCAAACTGATGGTCCTTCCCCTGCAAACAAAACCCAACTGTCGGAATGGCCCTAGGCCCTTAGGATAAGCTGGATCGAACCTCCCTCGATAAACTGGACCTGAGACTAGAATGGTGTGGAGGAGTCTTTCATCCCCGAGACCAAGTTGTGAAACAAGTTGAGTGGATATTTCACCACTGAGTTTCTCACAAGGGTTTGTACAACAAAACCCCCAAACTGAATGCTCAAGAGAAATAGCAAATGCTAATCCAAAACCAGACTGAGTAATAGGTGCACCCCAACCTCTTACTTATACTTTTCCTTCTAATTCTCTATTGAGTTAGGTTAACTCCCAGGGTTAATCTTCTATTCTTCTATTGAGTTATCTTTTACTCCTTTCCTTTTCCTTTCTTAAGTCAACTTA
>ML776871.1:37197-51853 GCA_009831015.1 Picea engelmannii
CCAGAAATGACAACTATCCATATACCAATCATCACAATCGTCCTCAAAATCATACCAAGCATATCTTTCTTGATTATATTCATTCATGAGGCCCTGCATAAGAAATCTCTCCTTCATATTGTTCAATGAATCTTGAATACTACTAAAACTATCATTGAGGCCATCTGTGATGATATTTGTGAGGCTGTCTGTGAGGCCTTGTGCTAACACATCCAATCTATCATCCAATTGGGCTTTGAATGATTCAAGAATTTCTTTCAAGGTTTGAGACGAAATAGCCATCTGATCACCCTATGAACTCTTCGGTTCTGCAGCCGTCACGAAAAAACTCAAAAATAGACCTAAGAAGTTTCGGCAGAAAATTGTGGCTTTTTCTGGAAAAACCCTAAAAAACTGCTGAACTTAAAATGCTCATAACTTCACTTCCCGGACTCCGTTTCGGCTGATTTTTTTTTTGAAATTGGGTGAAATTGTGAGAATAATTCAGATCTGTAATTTATTTTTGAAAATTCATCCTCCAAATGCTACATAAATAAAAATAAATCGTGCCGTCGTCCGCAGAAAAAACCCTGAAGAATTGCAGATTTTAAAACCTTAATATCTTGACCTTCCGGACTCCGTTTCAGACGATTTTTTTTTTAACTTGGGTGTTTTTCTGAGAGGAAATCAGATATACAACCATTTTATACAATTTTTGAACAAAAATATACTGAAAATGTCTGGAATGTCACGGCCCTCTTTTTTCTTCTCCGAAAAAAAAAATCTGCAAAAATAAAAAATAGTTGCCCACAACTCCGGCCCTGGAAAGTGCTCTGATACCACTTGTTAAGAACCAATACCAGATCTGAACATATAATCACCACAAACACTGAATACACAATAGATCCACAAAACAATATAGAAGAAACCACACAATATTATTATCAAACCCTTGAGGTAGGGCAACACCATACAATGGATCCTGTTATGGAAGGGATCCTCTCCTGTTCATTTGCCTCTTCGAGGGGGCATCCTCCTATTGAGCTACCGCTCCAAATACAATACTTCTCTTCATGTCCCATTACATTCTTTAAACCCCTTTATATAGTGCTACCATCACCTAAGAACATTCTAGAGGAGGAATCTTCTAGAAGTAGAACCTTCTAAGAAGTCCTCTTACATTTATTATATCTAACTACCATAGTGGGCCTTATTTAATGATATAGTGGACCTAGTCCACCTTACATTGAATGACCTCCACTATTATCACTATGGGCCCTCTGGGCCTCCCCACTACCTCTCTAGCTACCTTACAACATCCTCCTTTGCACATGGGTCAAGTAATATTCTTTCTTCATTCTTTCCACACATGCATACACCAAGTGTTTTACTTGGTAGTCCCATCAGTCAGATGGTCGATAGTCAAGTCGTTCATACAACCATAGTTACACAAGATACTCAACCTCCATATCAACCATCGTAGATTAGTATACCCTACATTGGAGGTCAATATTCAATGGGAGGCCAACCTTCAGCTGGGGGGAAACCTTCAACTACAAGGAAATTTTTTATTGGGGACAAGCCACTCCTGCAAGTCCTTCTATCCTGGTGGTGTACAAATATGTTCAATATATATCTTACACTCATTTAAATGTCAATTCGGGATTCATAATCAAAAGAGTTGTTACATTGTGTGTGCCGAGAATAGGTAACCTACCTAAGTTTGTTGTATATAGGAAATAATTAATAACATAAAAACTTTGTTTCTCAGTTTTCTAAATAATTCAAGCAACTATGGAATTAGAAGAGAAAATTGATAATGAAACTTAAACAAATAGCTAGTCAAAGAGATTATATCCTAAAGAAACAAGTTTGTTCATTTCGGCTCATGAATAGGAATATGAACTTAGGAAGCTTGTCTCCTATAGCAATCAAAATAGTAAATATCAATCAATTCCAATCAAATCCATCCCCATGCAATTCAGACAAACCAATATGAGAACCATTCAGCATAACTGAGAGAATTCATTATAGAGCATGAAGATAAGATATGAAGTCTTTTGGTTCCTTGATATATCAAAACTACTGCAATCACAAACTCAAAATATCAATCCCATGCTTCAAATAATTAAATGGAAATCTCCAATACTTGAGAAGGAAAATATATGTTTGATCTAACACCTCATTGCTCACACCAATCCAAAAACCAATAATTCAATTCTAAACTTCTTGAACTGTATTAAAGATTATTAACACACACACACACTACTGTAAAATACTCACACGGTCACACAAAAAGTATACAAGGAGTTTTACCTTGGTTGGGGCAGTGGGCCCTTGCCGAACCAACAAGGTACCTCTTAAGAAAGTAACAAACTAAACTATTTTACTCAGACACATGAATGGACATAATAGATCTTTGGTATTAATTCAACTGGTAAATTGGATCAACAGTTCTGCACCTTACACATAGAAACGATATCAACCATCTGGTTCTGATAACATACATTATTACATTCTGTATTATCCACACACGCTATCACCTACACAAAGTTCCTTATATAGAAGGTAAGCTTATTCTATTAATATCTATGGATAAGAATTAAACAGTTTTGAAAATATTTACTATTAGTATTTACATTGAATCTTTAGGGATCGACTCCATCCTCATGACATGAAGTGCATGAGTGATGGAGTCTCTCGTAAGCTGGAAAACTGATTTGAAATCTTTGGTTCAACTGCCTTCTCGAAATCTTCATTATCATGATGGCCCAACTGGTGCATTCTGGAAACAGAGGTTTTGGTACCGGAATACACACAGTCGCGAATCTGAGTACCAGAATACACACAGTCGTGAATCTGAGTACTAGAATGGACACACAACAGAGATTACTGGAATAGCACATGACTTGCTACCGGATGGATGTGGAGCAGATAGTACCATATCAAAACTGCCTTGGGTACCGGAATAGATTTGGTACCGGATTGCACAATGACTGATAGTACCAGAATGGTGCAAGTACCAGAATTAAACTTCTCATGATTCAAACCCTTAGGACTATACCAAATAAAACACTTTAATCGGATTAATTCAAGATATTTAAACAAAACATGCTTTAAATCATCAATTACCTCTTGTGAACATGAACCAGGCCATTAGGTATGTGTTTAGGAGTAAATAGTCAAGTATGGGCTTATAACATAAGAAAAAAGGCTTGGATAGAAGGTAAGATAGGGTATTATATATGTCAAAATAGACACTCAACATTTCCCCCATGCTGAAGGTCTTGCATGTTCTCATGCAACATCATCAAAAACTGATACCCAAAAACTTTCTGCAAAATTGAATCCTTCCCTATCATTTCTCTGGCTGCAGGATGTTAAAACCAGAAACTTCACTCCTCAATTCCTTCTTGATTACCTTAGTGTATTTGATCAATTTTAATACTTTGTTGAGTTTGGCAGAGACCTCTTCATGTTGTTCCTTCAATTGTACATTCTTTCTTTGATATGTATGTCCAATACCTTGTATTCTTCGACCTCTTACTTCAGTCTTTCAATCTTTGTTATCATTTTTTGTTTATTCAGGGACTTGTCTGGGTTAGATGTGACTTCTTCCCTAGTCACCTTCTTGTAGGCTTCTTTTTATTTTCTCAGTCCCCTCAAAGTTTTTGTTACCAACCCTTCTGTATCACTTACTATTATCCCACAGTCATTTCCTTTCTCTGGAGAACTTGGAATATCCATGGGTTCTCCTTGAGGAGAAGGTATTTTTGGAACTTTCACCTGTTTGGCCATGCTTTTGGTGGTCCTTTGTATGGGTAGAGATATTTCCTTATTTTTTCTAACAGGGGTAGAGGCCTCCTCAAACAGATTCCTCTTCTTTATTGTACTAATGGTGTTAGGCCTGGGCATTTGTCTTCCCTATGTTGCTTTGAATTTCATCTTGAGGCTTTGAGTTGTAAATTTTGGAGTCTGCTTCTGCTGACCAACCCTTGTCTCTACCCTGGAATATTGAGCTGTAGGTTCTAGAATTTGTTCCCTTTGTGCCTTCTCCCTTTCGAGATTTTTTTTGTTCCTTCTCGTCACCTTAGCAGTTTCTTTCAATTCAACAACCAGTTCTTGGGAAGGCCGAGTAACCACCTCGGGGATATTTTCTAATTCTTTAACAGGTTCTAGAGGAGTTTTGACATTTTCTTCGTCTAAAATCTCCTGTTGATCTGTCTCCTTCTTCTTTCATCCCTTGCTCTATGATAATTGATCTTTAGATGTAGGACTAAGCCAAACACTCTAGACTATGCAGAATTTTTTTTATTATGTTTATTGAGGTCAGGGGTCTTCTCTATTGGGTTGGTCGACACCTCCATAATTTCTTCAGGAATGTTGTCTGATCATCCACCTGGCTCAGGGTCTTCCTTTTGTCCTTTATGTATCGAGGTAGGACTTATTTTCTAGAATTGGGTAGATTTCATCTTCCTCGAGATAGTAGGTTCCCCTATAAAAGACTTTCTTATTACTGGTTTCTCAATGGGCTAGGATGAGATGAGTGTAATAGTGTCTTCTTTTCCTTCTGATCCCTTCCTTCTATCTTTCTTTGCCTTTTTTCTTGAACCCTCACTGCATATCCCTGCATCCTGTGTTTCAACAGATTTGGATTTTTCTTGGGCGAAATTATGTTGGAGTAGTTGCTTCCAACTACCACCTTGTGTCCTCAAATCATGAACAACCAAAATTTTTATCAAACCATCGTGATGAAGGCTAGTTTTAGGCTTCTTGGAAACTAACCTCACTCCTCTCACCATCTTCTTTAAACTCATTCATAAGAAGTGAGGGAAATCAATTTGTTGTCCTCCCTCAAAATGTGATAAAAGATTCAAATGATAAATGAAGGTTACTACATGCCTTCCTTCGCAGGTGAGGAATTTCTGCAGACTTATGAGCATCATCCCATATTCTTCTTTGACATATCTTCGAGGGATGCCCTTGGTCCAATCGGGGTCTTGATGTTCAGGCTTGAGGAATCTCTGACAAATTTTCCTGTCAACAATCACCCTTTTGAAATATTTTTCTCCAACCATAGGGAGACCTATAGCTTCTAATATAGTGGCTTCTATAATTGTTAGCTTCATGTCTCCGAACTATACACTTTCTCCATCATATGTCTATGTGAAGGCAAGAGAAATCCCCTCATGATGACCTTTGAATTTTTCCAAAAATGGCACCCACCCTTCCTGTTCATATTTTTCCTTGCAAGTTTGATATTCTTTTGTTTCTCTGTACAATTGGAATATGGGCTCATGCATGTCGAACCCCATGCTAGCTTAAACAATTCTCTCGAGCGTATGAGGCATGAACAGAGGGTTGAGGTTTGAGTATCGGATAACGTAGAATGTGATAGAGTACCAGACGGGGAAAAATATGCAAGGAATACGAAAGCACGGGATTTTTGTAGGTGTGACAACAACGGTAAATAACGCTCATCTGGATAGCAAAGCCATCAAAACGAGCATTGATAAATAGAAGTGTGGTTTACAACGGTCACATTGACAGTCATGATGATATGGTGAGGTCAGTCGAATCTAACGACTTACAAACTCGTGGGAAACGAGAGTGTTAAATGATTATAAGAGGTGAGGTTGTTATGATAGGGACTCGTGAATATGAAATTGGTTGGGATCATTATTTGACATGCCTAGAGATATGGTTTGAGTCATCTTACATAGAACGATAGCGAATCATAGGTTTATGAGGTCCATTTACCAGATAGATAGTTGGGGCACGTGTTTGATCCTGTAAAGGATATAATGACCTTGTGCTCTTAGCATTTCGGGAAATAAGGATATTTTCTTTTTACAGAAATGTGGTCGAGGTTTTACAAATGTTCATGAAGGAAAGGGGTGTGTCATGATCCAAGAGTACCCATATGTTTAAATGCATGTTTAGTCTAATTTCTCTAATTAAAACGAAAAAAACGTTGAATCTGTATGTCCTATCACTTAATTATTGAACAACAACCAGGAAATATGATTCAAATTATCGGTCACATCCTTACCAGAATTGAATCATCCGAGTACCAGATTACCTATGTGGAGAGTTGAAATAAGTACAGGATCCTTTGAGCATAGAATCATTAGTACGGGATCATCTGTGTGTAGAGTTGTCATTAGTACTAGAATCATCTGTGTGTAGAGTTCCATTTCCAATACCATATGGGGTTCAGTACCAGATAATCTCAGTGAGCGTAGTGATGACTACTGGTACCGGATGAACATAGAAATGATCATTGGTGTCAGATAAGCACAGAGAAGATCATTGTTTTCTGGTGCTCGAGAGATTTTTGGTACATAATCTAGTGGAAGTGGCTTGTAGAAACAATTGGTGTTCTTGTGATCAAATTCGATTGAGAATCCATGTAGATGTAACAAATACCAAACTTAGGAATTCTGAGTTTTCATAGGAATAATGCAAGAAGAACTCTGTGACAGAAGGGTAATTTGGGAATTGGATGATCAGTTGTTAAGATTTATAGAACCTTCTTCTTTTGGAACTAAGATAATCACAGCTTCTGCTGGTATTTCCTCTTTATTAAAAACAATAATGATCCTAACTACTACTTTTCTGTGGATTTTTTATCAAGCCCAGATTATTTAATGCTCGCCGGTATTTTTAGTTTTAAAGAGTCTGAAAAACTTAAAGAAACTTCTTTATACCATCCCGTGGATTTTTCTCGAGCCCAGGCCAGTTCCTTCTCGCTGGTGTTTTCAATTTTAAAGAGTCTAAAAAACTTAAAGAAAACTCTTTATATTGTCCCGTGGATTTTTCTCGAGCCTGGGCCAGTTCCTGCTGGTCAATTTTTTCATTTTTATTGAGTCTGAAAAACGTAAAGAAGACTCCATCTGGTAAATGTTCTCCTTATTCGTCTATCTACATGGGAACACAACCAACTTCTTTTTTGTTTTTGTTTTGTTAGTTATATCAGAAAAATAAAAGAGAAGCTCTATCTAATGAAACACTTATGTACATGGCTGAATGAATTTATACAATTGAACTTACTGTGGTAGGTCAGCAGGAGGAGAGACCCTCTTGCTTACCAATTTCATTTCTGAACTCTGAAGAATATTTTTGACAAAATCCTCTTTTGATAGAGGCTTATGATAAACCTTCACTCGATGTCCATTTATGACAAAGGAAGTTTGATTGTCATCAATGGTCTTTATCCTTACTGAACCATTGTCATAAATTGTATCAACCTCATAGGGCCCCAGCCATCTAGTAGACAATTTACCCTTAAAATTTTTGAATCTACTATCATATAGGAGGGCCCAATCCCCTAACTAAAAGGAATTATTTTTTATGTACTTGTCATGCCATTTGGTCCTTTGCTCTTGTATTAGGGTGGTTCTTTGTAGAGAATCCTACCTTATCTCATAAAGCTCATTTAATTGTAATAGCCTCTATTTTTTAGCTTCATTTAGGTCCATCCCTAATTGCATGGCAGTTCTGAAGGTTTTTACCTGAAAATCTATGGGTAGTAGTACCTGCTTCCCATACACCAACTCATAAGGTGTATGGTCTGTTGTATTTCTCCAAGATGTCATATAGGCCCACAAGGCCTCAAGAAACCTATCATCCCAGTCTTTGTGATGCAGCTGAACAGTCTTAGTGAGTCTGGCCTCTATCACTTTGTTGGTCGATTCCACTTGGCCATTGGCTTGGGGGTGATAGGGTGAAGACTTCCTATGTTTGATCATGTACTGTTAAGTAAGAGACTTGACCAATTTTGAGGTGAATTGTGTCCCTTGGTCAGTGACTATTTCCTGGGGCACCCCGAAACGAGTGAAAATTTCCTCAAAGAGAAATTCTACAACAGATTGTTCATTGGTTGAATACAAAGCCTTGGCTTCTACCCATTTTGTTAGATGGTCTGTGCAAACTAAGATGTATTTTTTTCTGAGGGACATGGGATTGATAGGTCCTACAAAATCTAAGGCCCATTTTTCAAAGGGTTTGATCACTACTTGGGCTTGGAGTGGAATTTCATCGAATGTTGTAGGTTTTCCCATTCTTTGGCAATCATCGCAGCTGGCCACATATTTCTTTGCATCTTTGAAGATGGTTGGGAAATAATAGCTAGAATGTAGAATCTTGTATGTTGTCCTTTTGTTAGCAAAATGGCCTCCACAAGGGCTATCATGACAAGCTCTGAAGATCTCATGCATCTTGTCCTATCAAACACATCTTCTGGTTACCAAATCAGGTCCCGTTCGGTATAAGCAATTATCATGACACATATAATTGGCACTTAGCTGAATAATTATTTGTTTTTCTCTGGATGACATATTTTTAGGAATTTTTCTGGTTACAAGATAGTTGGTTATGTCTACATACCAAGGGGTGTAAGTAGAAATGGAAAATAAATTATCATCCATAAAATCATCATCTACTGGAGTATTGTCACATGTATGAATAAGTCTAGACAAGAAATCAACAACCAAATTATCTCTTCCAGGCCTATCAATGATAGTGATATTGAATTCTTGTAGTAATAACAACCATCTAGTCACTCTAGCATTTGTAATAGGTTTGTTCATTAAAAATCTAATAGCTGAGTGGTCAATGTGCACAAAAACTTTGTATCATGTTATATAGTGTCTAAATTTGTTGATGGCATGTACTACTGACAAAAATTCTTTTTTTGTGACAGTGTAGTTTACTTCAACAGGTGAGAGATTCTTGCTGACAAAGTATATAGCGTAAGGAATCTACCCTTCCCTTTGTCCTAAGACATCTCCCAAAGTGGTATCTGAGGCATCTATGCAAATATGGAAAGGGAGAGCACAGTTTGGTCCTCTCAAAACGGGGGCACTTGACAACTTTGTTTTTAAGATTTAAAAGGAGATTTGGCATTGCTCATTCCAACAGAATTCAACATCTTTTGTCAACAGTTTGAAAAGGGGGGCAGCTAGGTTTTTAAATTTTTTAATGAACCTCCTATAGTAACCGGCATGCCCTAAGAAAATTTTGACTTCCTTTTGTGAGCTAGGGATCTTGATTTGGGAGATAATATCAATCTTAGCAGGGTCTACTCTTATTCCTGTACCAGAGATGTGATGACCTAGAAAAATTCCTTCAACGAGCAACATTCTGGATTTTTCATGATTGAGTGAAAGGTTGGTCTCTTTACACCTAACTAGTACCTTATCCAAATTATCCAATGCCTGTTGGAAATCATCCCCATACACCGTGAAGTCATCCATGGATACTTCCACACAATCATTGGCTAAATCAGAAAAAATAGCCAAGACAACCCTTTGAAAGGTAGCAGGGGCATTACATAAATCAAAAGGAAGAACCCTATAGGCATAGGTCCCCCAGGGGCAGGTGAATGTGGTCTTATCCTGATCTTCTAGTGAAATTTGGATTTGATTGTAACCACTAAACCCATCCAAGAAAAATACCTCTTCCCAGACAAAGTGTCTAAGACCTGATCTATAAAAGGCAAAGGAAAGTAGTCTCTATAGGTAGCCTTGTTTAATTCTCAAAAGTCCACACAAATCCTCCATTTCCCGTTTTTCTTTGGTACAATAACTAATGGGGAGACCCACTTACTATCTGATATAGGGTAAATGAAATTGGCTTGCAGGAGTTTCTGGAGTTCTTCTTTCACTATATCTTTCAAGGCTGGATTCATTCTTCTTTGGGGCTGCCTGACAGGTCTGATCTAATCGTTAGTGTAAATATGATGCATACAGGTGTCTGGGTGGATCCCTTTCATGTCAGATTAGTCCCATGCAAAAGAATCAGTTTTCGCTTGAATCATTTGTATCAATTTATGTCGTTGATCTGTTTCTAGGCTAGCATTGATATATAAGGACTTTCCAGGACTGATTTCCACAGCTTGAACTGTTGATTCTTTCCCTTCCTCTATTTGTGAAATAGTGGCTACTGTAGAAGTAGAAGGGTGACAAATTTCTTGAAATTCAGGGCTATAGATGTGTGTGTAGTTAGGGAAAGATTGAGGATAATCAATGCATGTTGAATCAGCCAAGAATAGGCTTAAGATTTGTTCTTCAGTTTTCTCTTGTACTCCTTTTACTTGTTCAAGTGTCAACAAGGGTTGAGTGCAGTCCTCCTCCCCGTAGGGATTCTCCAACCAGAGAGGAACTTCAGTGGTTGGTTGGGCAGGGGGAAAAAGGATAAGTTTTTGACTTTGAGTGCCATTGGAAATTTTCATCTCTCTAGATCGACAACTAATGAATGCATCAGCAGTGGCCAACCAAGGTCACTCGAGTACTACTGGATATCCTAGTTTGGGGGATTTGGGATGAATTACTAAGAAATCCATAGGGTATTCCAAAGAAGCCAATGTAACTGTTATATCATCTAAAATTCCTGCTGGGGTGATGATGGATTTGTCTGCAAGTTCCAACAAAGTTTGTGTTGGTCTTAGGTGATCTAGTTGCATTGTTTTCATAGTGTTCACTGACATCACATTTATTGCTAACCCTAGATCAATCAATGTGTTAGGTAAGGCAACACCATTGATTTCTATGGTTACCACTGGGTTCCCTGGATCACTATACTTAGATGGCATTTTTGTTATAAACTCTGATAACTTCCCTACCACCTGTGTGACAGGAGGCTCCTTCCTCTTCCTCCCTGACTTTTTAATTCAAAGGTCCCTTACAATTTTAGCATAGATAGGTATGTCTTTAATGGCATGTAGTAGTGGGATTTTTACACATATGTTCTGGAGTTCAGTCTCTATATTATGTCCTAGAGGTTCCTTAGTTTTATTTACAAGCAACCTTTCTGGATAAGGAGAATTTATTTTCTGAGGTGTTTCTGCTACGAGGGAGTTGGGAGAAGGAATTTCTTGTTTCACAGGGGTGTTTCTTTCTTCATTTAATGGATTAGTCATTTGTTCTTCTCTTTGAATTGTTTCGACATCTATTTGTTCTTCTTGATTTGTTTAATTATCTACTTGTTCTTCTTGGATAACCATAGTGGGATTTTTTCTGTTTACAACCCTTCCCGATCTTAATTCAATTCCATTGAATGGAGCTGGCGTTATTACATATGTGGGGAAGGTTTGTACTTCAACATTTTATATAGGTTGTGTCGACCTCTTATTTGGGTTAGGGATAGGTTTTGCAAGGATAGGGGTAGGTTGAGGAGGGTTTTCGATAGGTGCAACTTGCATTGGTTGTTGCATATTTGGATTCATGGGTAGTGTGAGTTGTTGTTGTAACTGTGGGGGCAGAAGAAGAGCGGGAGGGTTAAATCCTAGGAGCAGCTGGGAAACATTTGAAGGGTATTTTGGATAGGTGGGAAAATTTGTTGGTTGGAAGGGAACATTCCCATATACAGGCCCTCTCCATTCTTGTTGCCAAGGTTGGGTTTGTGATGACCATTGAGGATAAGACATGGGGGGTACCCATTGTTGTTGGAGGTATTGTGTAGTTGGGTCTGCAAATGTGTTGAGGTTTTGTTGTCTCCATGGTCTCCTAGGGTGGTATGATGTTTCGGGTTCTCCTCCTCCTTTGAACATGGCCTTGAGTCCAAGTAGAGAAGGACATTCATTAGTAGAATGTTCCTTTATACAGAGACCACATATTTCAATAACATTAAGGGGGCATTCCTTTTCAGGGTGCTTCCTCCTACATTGATGACAAAAAATTGCTAACACAACATTTTATTCTTCTTGTTTTCTCTTAATTTTCATGGTATCAAGTTGGGAAATGATGGTGTTTAGGATATCTATTTTGAATTTTTCTAATAGATTTCCTAGTTCAATCCTAGTGACACCTCTAGACATGGGTTTAACAATTCTGTTGGTAGGATCCCTTATACTTTTCCTAGTTTTAGCTTGACTGCAGGAGTATCTTTTACAATACTCTGCTGTGTCTGCAAATGGATTTTGGTACACATCCCCATATCTCATGAAGTTTAATACTTCAATGCAATCATCCCTCACACCCTTTAGAAAGATAGTCCTAACTGTAGCTGTGTCTAAGGAAAACTGCTTAGTTTTTTGGTAATTGTTTAAGAACCTCTCTAGGTAATCTTCTAAGCTTTCTTATTCAAATTGTTGCATTTTGAATATATCATTCCTAGCATCCCTAGGTCTGCAGTAATATTGGTATTTCTGGAGGAAGGTCTCCTTCATACCATCCCAAGAAAAAATGGTGTGTTCCCCTACGCTCATGAACCACCTTAGTGCCTAATATTTTAGTGTATCTGGAAAAAGTTTTAATTTTTGAGCATTATCTGTGTAGTTATAGCTCCTACACAATATGTCAAATTCAAATAGAAATGAGTCAGAGTCTTCTGTCGACATACCTCGGAAATGAGGAAGTGAAGATAATGGAATGTTCTTCATAGCAACGTCTTTAGCGATATCTAGTATGGGGAATCCAAATGTCTATGTTTCATTAGTTGTATTTCCCTCTTCTTCTGTCATATCTCCAAACAACCTGTAGGGGGGTGGTGAGGTCTCTCCACTAAGTGATGGTTCCACCACTGGGTTGCTTGGTATCTCTATTTGTTCAAAGGTTTTGTGTGGCTTTCCAACAACAGATGCAGCCTCTTCTATTACTACCTCTGCTTCTTTTCCAGTTTCTCCTTTGGATGGGGTCGCTAGTGCTTCCTCTCTTTCTTGTTGTCTTATGTCTTCAATATGAATAGTGGCTTCAGATTTAGTGCCCTTTTTTGTTGTTGCAATTGTTTCTTTTGAGCTCTCTCCTCTGAGAATTTTTCCTACACGATTTTTAGATGAATTAGTGTAAGGGGGGGGGGGGGGGTTGTTGTTTGCCTTTCTAGATTTTCTGAAATTTTAGGAGCAATAAATATACCTTTATTATCCCTATACCTACTCATAAAAAAAAATCAAATAAAAATGCAGACACCTAATTATCAAAGGTAGGAGGACAACCTGACTTTGGATCAACCCCACCAAAGTGGATGCGCTGGTTCTTACCTCTCATCTTACCATCTTCTCTCCACTCTCAAATTGTCCTTAAATCCAATCCAAACTTCATCAAACCAATCAAAACTCAAAATGCTACCTATTGTTGGAAGATTGGTTGTTGTCATTGATGTCAACCCTAGTCATGGGTTTTGGACCACAAGATTGATGAAGGTATTTGGACATGAAGGAAAATTCACATGCAGATACAAAACCCATGGATGGATAGTATACATCATGTTGTTTTCGGTGGTATGTGGCACGTCACATGGATCCTCATGGTTGAGGAGAAATGAATTTTTGAATATGACAAAGTGAATTGAAGAAGGAAGTACATGTAGGCCCTGAAGATAGTTAAAGAAAAGAATTACAAAATAAGAAAGTGTCAGGTCGAACCTAAAGTTAAAAGGAAGTGGCATAAATGGTATAAATAAACATCATTATACATTCATTTGATACAAGTCGAATTTCATAGGAAATGATAAGAAAATAAGGCCGGATTTCAAGGGAGGATGAAGTCTTTTGGTGATGTGTTCTAAGGTATGTTATTTTCAGGTCATCTTACCATTTTTACTATAATATTTTTTCTAGAATGATTCAGATGTTGAAATCTCTATGGTATTGAGAATACATATCAAGGTACCTCTGGTAAAAACTTCAGCTCTTGATTCACTATAATTATGGAGATACACTCTGTGGAAGATAGGGTTTGTGACCTATCCTGAAGCTAGTCAATAAACAGGTGTTTCGGGTAAAACAATCATAAATTCTTCATCGAGAATCCAAATGATGTGGGACAAATTTCATTGGAAAGAGTACAGATTTTAGTTTATTTTGTGTGATTTTCAAAATCAGATGTTAAATATTGAGCGCGGGGAATTCTGTACAAGTCCGGTCTCCTGAATAGACCAGAATTGAATAAAGTCTACCATTCTTTCTATAACTTCTTTTTGGGGAGGATTCAAGGAGTGAAACTTGGAGGAGTTTTAGTGAATACATTGAGTAATATTATATATAGGATCAAAGTACTCAAAGAATTGAAGAATTTCAGAAATTGAAGAAGTCTCAGGAAGCATTATCAGGTTCTATGTGATTATTGGTTGATGGTGATGATTTAATGTAAAGTTTTATTCTCTCTCATATATTCTTGGGTGGAAGAAAGGGGCAAGGATGGAGAGTTCAACTCTCTCTTGATATTGGAGGATTTTATCTTCCTCTTGGAGGTTTATCCCTCCCTTTACATTTGAAAGTTGTAGCTACCTTTGGAATTCATTACTTCCCTTGAACAATAACTATTGATTATTTCTCATATATTGTGCATGGTGTATTGTGGTGTATTGATGTAACTCTTATACTATTGTTCATTTCTCATTGGATATAGTTGAATGGTTTAAGTATAAGTTGAAAAAGGTTTTAAATTGTACTTGATACTGATTCACCCCCCTAGTAGTATTAACAATTGGTATCAGAGCGAGTTACCTTCAGTACAGTTTAACCACTGGAAAGAAGATCCTAAGAAGAAATGGAAGACAAAATTCCAAATGGGATTCCACCATTTGATGGACGAAATTTTGAATACTAGAGTAATAGAATGGAAACTTACTTGAAATCTCTTGGGGTAGATGTTTGGTTCTCAGTTGCTTCAGGATACAATGCTTTGAAGAAACCAAAGACTGCAGCTCAGAAGGAAGCAAAAAGGAACAACAAATT